>JAHWFP010112418.1:0-20811 GCA_023313725.1 Lithobius niger
GAAAGCTCAGGAAATATAAACTACGTTTGAAACTCAGGGAAAACTCACGGAATTTTCCGATTTGTTAGAATAAACCTGGAAAACTCAGGGGAAAAAAACAATGCCGTACTTTTAGGCCTACTCGTAAGTGCATTAAATACACTATGTCAAGACACAGTGGTAAAATAAAATTCATTCTTGTACATCTGTGTTGACGCCTAAAAGTTCATTAAATCGGGCTACGTTTTTGCACTGAGTGAGCGGCCCTAAAAACAAGTCAACCTGGTAAAATGTGTGAAAAATTGTGTTCCTGAAATTACGGTAAATATAGGCTAGAAATTGACCTCAACTACTCTGGAAACCTGGAAAACTCAGGGATATTATTTCAGTATTTTGGTGGGAATCCTGTAAAATGAAGTGGTACGACTACAGAAAATATATTGGGCATAAAGAATTTTAACGAAAACACATAGACTGTGTCAGATAGATGAGGAAAAACAAAAATCTAGAATTTTGGCCCAAAACGTCTGTAAATTGCACACAAAAAAACTGCAGCTACGTAGAAGTGAGAATTTCGCCTTCCTAATATATGAGTTAATTTCTTTATGCGATGCATAAGGAAGATTTTACGCGTGTTTCTTTCTTTGAAGCGCTTTAGCACTGTATGAGAGAATCGCTTTCAGGTAGTGCTAAAGCGCTTTAATTTCCCTGCTATCCTTCCTGTGTGGCTACCTGTAAGTTAAAATGGAGACCGCCGAAGAGAAATTGAAAAATTATTTGTATCATAAATCATAAATTTGAGTAAAATCTTTTTGTGCGGAACATTAATTTGTGAATACAGACATATCTGCGGATCTGGCAAACACTGATTTTGAACGACGAGCGAAGCAGATTACTTGTAAATCAGGGACTTTCCACTATCTACCGGGTCGGTTCACTCAGTTGAACGCGTCTGAGCTATAGCATAGCTATTTCCCGTGGTAACGAATACACGAGCGAAATTCAGTTGATGACGTTTTTGCTCCCAAACTAATCCTCGAAGCAGACGACGCTTGGTTTTTCGAAACCAACAAAAAGGTTTGTTTCAACTGGCGAGTAGTTTTTAACGAAATTAATGAATAATTACGAAATATCACATCGCTCAACCTTTACTGAACGTTCAAATACACATTATTAAAACAACACGACAAATTTTTACCCGATTACCCACGTCGAGAGTTGGTGATGTCATTACTTCCAAACCAAAACAATGGGGTGCTTTTACGATGATCGCTTGTGACGGTTCTGTCCGTCTGATAACAAACGTTGCGATTTTCAGTCGCATTGTCGATTGTGCTGGTAAGTTAATGAACTTTAAAACAATTTAAACAATTGGACCGGTCCGGCTTACGTTTCATGAGTACTCGTTCGTTTGTTAGTCCAATTTTGTGTCGATTCATCAGCAAAATCAAAAGCCAATGAGTTGCAAGAATCAGTAAAATAGCGCGAAATGGAGCAGAGACATCAGACGCGTTTAAAGCAATTCTCAAAATCTCGCACGGTTTCTCGCGGTAGAGCGTAAGGGCGCGTTTACGCAACGACGGTTTTCTCGCTCGCTAGCTTTACTTGATCAATACTAAAAATCTGATGGCTGTTTCTCGCCTTTACCGGAGTATGCGGCTTTCGAGTTTTCTATACGTATTAGTAACCATGGCAACGACGCAGACGCAAATCTTTTCCTCGTGCCTCGTGACACGGCGTACGATGCTTGCAACATTTGAGCGTCGATTTATGACCGACTTTTTTTACTGCAGTACAAGACGATGGACTGTTTTTTGTATGCCGGCATTCGATGGTTTATCTTCGATTAGATAGCCACGAAATGAACGCCATGTTGGACTTTGAATTCTCGCTGCGAGTAGCTACTTATTCTGCCGTCGTTTGATCACTGCTACAAGCTATTTTTTCAGCGAGAATAGCAAATTTTGGAAATAACGTGAAATGGCAACAATGTTGTAGCAATGTTTATAATGACTGTTGCACTTTGTTCTTTATCCGTGTTGTTATTTATAATACCTTTAATTTGTTGTCTACTACCGCATTCAGTTAATAGAAACGGGAAATTAATCGTAAATAACGGTTGCCTAGCAAATAGCTTTTGGCGAGCGAAAAGGTCTCGTTGCGTAAACGAGCCCTAATAGTAAGTGAGCCCATCCTATCAACGCTACGTATAATCCAAGCTCCCTGTTCGAATTTTCGTTTCGCCGAAACCGGAAGTGTTCGGAATTAGTTTATTTTACGCAACAGACTGCCTTAACAATATTTTCATTTGAATCAGGTTGTGTGTAAATTTATTAATTCCACACCTTGTTAAAAAAAAAAGTTGTGCTAATTAATATTTATTTCACTTTTATTCACGAAAGTTGATTTCAGGATTTTCAGATTGCAATGTGCAATATCAGGTTTTCTTACGGCCGAAAAGTGGCAAGGCTGTCACCGTACCAGCCGCACCGCGTCCACCGACCTTGAAAGGGCATGTAAGGTTATTGACACTTGTCTATACGGTATTAAAATAATAGGCCTTTTTTAACTCTTATAAATCCAAGAAAAATCTATTCAAATCTGTTCCATACAGTGTTTTATACAACAAAAAGAAGGTAATTGAGATTTGCCAATTTTAGTACCGTTTCTTGTCGCCAGATGCCGTTGTTGAGTTGCGTTTATTTCATTATAGTTTATAAGGACGTAATTGTCTAAAGACGAACCTGACACCACAAGAGCAGCCCCCCCCCCCCCCCCCGGTGTGGGTAAAGGCTGCACACAAAAAAAGAAACATTTTCTTTAAAAAATAGGAATAAAAACAGTAATCAATGTGGAGAATAAAGTTTCCAAAATAAAACAAAGCATGATTAAGAACAAGTTAAAAAGAAAAAAGTGGTACAAATGTACGAGTACCAGAAAACAATGCAACCAAATTGTAACAGTTATTCACGTACAGTAATGTGCAACACTAAGCTGCCACTTCGCGGGTCACCTTGCCGTTATATGAGGTGATGAACTCCCGCTTAACTACCGCCTAAACACGGGAATTGGCCGGGCACCAACAGTCAGGTAGCGAGCCTGTCCCACTGCTGAACCAGCTGGAACCGGCTCGCACCTGCTAGCCTGTCACGTGAAGTAAAGCCTTGGTAGGAACCCCATTGTTCTCGTTCGTATAAATATAGCTTCCTGAACGATGGATCCACAGTTGGTGTTGGAGAGGCAACCTGCAAGTCGCCTCTCTGAAGCTAAACCATGGGTCGGTACAAGTGCAAACCTTGTTGCCGATGCCAAATATGTGATGCTATGTGCATAGTCCCCTAGCTACGCAGTAAGGAGTGAATAAGAATTGGGCTTATCGTCCACTCCCTCAGCACCTTACATGTTTTGAGGGCCTTGTCCTTTGGGATTTGAATCCGACAACTTTTTTTAATGCTTTCGATTCTGTAAAAATTACAATGGTGAGCGAATCAATTTTGGGGGTAATCTGCGACCCTGTCCAGTGACCGCGTGTAATGCAAACCACAGAGGGCCACCTTTATTTGGAAAAAGTCGTCTGAATTGAATAGTGCCTACTTTCTTTTTAATTTTTATAGAAAATTAAGTAAAACGGTTGTTAGGAGTCTTGCAGTAGGGAGAGCTACCCGTTGTTAAGAAAATTACAATTTTTAGGGGCAGTCTAGGGCCCAACCTGCGGCCACGTGTTGGACAACCTCTTGAAAATCAGTCTTAGTTCAGTAAACAAACCCCGTTTACTGACTAAAACATCCCGTTCTTTTCATATGAAAATAATGTAAAACATGGGAGGCGATTTTCAGACTCGAACCAAGATCACCTGAAAACGGTCGTTTTCTTTTTTGTCAGAGTGAAAAAAAAGGCTGAAATAAAATCTCAGTTTCTGGTAAGTAACGAAGAACGCAATTGTTTACAAGAGAAGTGGGGAAATAAAAACTCCCAGCGCTTAGTAATTAATTGTAAGAGCTTTAAAGTGAAGGAACGCACTTTTTAGTTGCTAGTTGAGAGCTTACAAGCCCTTAATGAGCTAACTGAGTCCTCATTAATTTAAGCTTCGTGCAAACTAATAGACTTGAGAATTCTGAGTTCAATAGCCTTAAATAGTATTTAGGATTAAACGTTAAGAGTTGGGAACTTACGTGGGCCCAAATCGAAAACGACTTTACAGACCGAAAAACAAAAGAGTTTAATTTTTTTTCACCCGTAACGTATTTGTGGGCTAACAAATGGCTAACGAAAACGAAACGTAGTTTTACCACCTAGGTCACGACCTCAAGTAGTAAAAAATTCTAGCACGCACGAAAAAGGGCGAAAACTTGAGCGTGCAGAAATGCACCCTTAGTCGAAGATCCTTATCAAGGATCTGAGCGATTCTTGGAGAGAGGATGATGACATTTGCTATCCTGAAGTTTCGGATAGTGAACGAAGCTTGTCACCATCCAGATTATCGCGTTCAGATGTGGAAGATCAGCAAAATAATGTGTCAAGTGTTGCTTACTTCTGAAATTGAGCTTATTCCCACCCCATGCAAGATGCTTTTCGGGAAAGAGTTTTTAGGCAGTTAGGCAGTTCAGGCAGTTTAGGCAGTTTTAGGCAGTTCAACTCCGAAATGGAGTTGAAGTCTATACCCAACCTGGTCATGTTGCACAACATTATAAGAACGGGCTAGAGGTCTTCACCCTCCACGCCTGTTACATCCAACAGAGTTCAAAACCGTGCTGTTGAAGCTGATGACAGTGCACGGCATCCTCACCTGCGCTATCCACGAGCCAACATTGACCGAGTGGATAAACATACGTGCGGTGGCAGTGTGAGTTGGCAGCAACCGGTAGAGCATGAACCGGATGTTGACATGTGGAGGTATCTTGAGCTTTCACGTGAATACAGCTTGTCGTCGCCTAGGGACAAGATGAATACACATAGAGATGTGCATAGCCTGACTGGCCCTACACACGTATCCACAGTTTTCCAACTGGGAACGTATGGACGACTATTCAGGCCAGGGTTTCAGGCATAACCCATATGAATGATTTAGTGTGAAATCTTCAAAAGTCGCCATGCCATGTCATGCCATGCCATGTCTAAGTACAACATTGCATTAGGCCTCTCAGAACAGTATGTACTAAAACCCATAGTCCCTCTTGCCATGCAAGTGAGGCAGAACGATGGTTAAGGGTTTTTGGTCCTTTTAGGGACTGGGAAACAATCATTGAGTCCGATGGTAATTTGGAATATGAACGTCCAAATTATGATAACGATTTAAAACGCGAATTAGAGCAAAGAACTCAAGGAACAGATGAGCCTTTCTCTAGTTAGCAACAGTCAGTGTATGGTTATTTTGACATGTTACGGCCCAATGGTTCTCAGCATGAGAAAGTATGGTACATTATGAAAAATATGCACCCTGACATCTGCATTAGTTTCCTTTGTTGAAATAGAACAGCATTGCATTGTTGGAGCACGTTTCTAGCCCATAGATAGTTCAAATGAAGCAAGTTTATCACGTAATAATGCTAAATCGTAACAATGGTGTTTTCGTCTCGGAAAAAAGAACTGCATCGATGATTGTGTGACAAAAAGAAGTGTTCAGAATTCATTATCCAATACTACAAAATTGGATATTGAATATGAACACTTCAAACGTTGTATTGAAATCTTTCCTAGAAGATGCCAATGTTTGTGCAAACATCTTTCCATTGTTGAAATGTTGAACTGCAACAACGTTGTATTGTAGGAGTACGTTTCTAAGCTGCAGATAATGTGAATTAGGCAAGTTTCTCCTGTAACAGTGCTAAATATGTAAGGTTGCTAAGGAAGTAGACGATTAGTTTCAAGACAAGGCTCAATTCCAATTTACTTCTTACTGTACAGCTAGGGGACTGCACACATAGCATTACATATTAGCATCAGCCAGAATTTACCCTTCTGACTGACCCTGTAGGCTCAAGAGGTTCTGATCGTTCAGTCCGAACCCCAAACACCAACTGGCGAGTGGCCGGGATCAGGCTGTTATATAGCTGCCCGAGTCCTAGCCTCGAAACCAAAGGATGACGGCTAAGCCGGTGCGATTCGATTCTAACTGGAGTCGAACAATAGAACACTCTCGCACCCGACTGTTGGGCGCTGTGCCAACTCCCGCGTGTATGCGGTGGGTAGCAGCATGCGCACAACAGCTCTGTTAACGGCAAGGTGCACTAAGGAGCGCTGACTCCGTAGATTGCGTGTTGCCGTCGATGTAAGCCGGATAAAAAATCATAACAATGTAGTTTTCATCCAGGAAAAAAGCGCTGCATCAGTGTTTGTGTTGCAAATCAGTGTTCCAAATTCATTGTCCAGTACTGTTTTGTACAATGTTGGTCGTTTCCTTTTGGCCACGTCAGTATGGCCGAGCAGTAGGACTTCGGTCTTCGTCAAAGGTCGATTCGCGCAAAATATTAATTTGCATCTGTATCAGTTTATCCCTAATCGAGCCGATTTGGTATTCCGTCCTGTTTTCCATTCTCTGGCTTTACGGTGCTGGCTGGCCATTTAGTAAGTTACAACACCCTCGCTGACTCGCCGTGATCATCGGCCGTCCATTTCGCTCATCTCCGCAATTTGTATTTCCCGTGTATACTCCCTCGTCGTCAGCATCCGAAATTGCAACGAAAGCACCAAAACTTCGAGAGTTATTTCGACATTTTGGGAAGCAGCCGTGTTCGGTATTGGGGGTTACTACCACCTAGGGCTTAATAACGTAAAGTAATTTCCGACCGCAACTCTCGTACAATTCAATGGCGACGTGGTCTGTTTCTCCTCCACAGCGCTGTTCTACGCATGCCACTAGTTAGAAACGCCCACAACCAGTCCCATTCCCGGTGACCAGTGATCGATACTGCATCTACTCAACCTCAGTATTGACTGGGGTCTTACTCAGTATCTGTATAGGGTTACCCCGGTTATGCCAAAGAACGAAAGACGGACATAGCTAGGCCAGTAAACTATCCAGCCTGATCTATAACAATAGAGCAGTGACACGACGTAGTATTATTGTCTATAACTCTATGCTTGAGCCTCAATGGGTTAGCTGCAAGGAGCACTGCAGAGAGAAACAGAAGGGTGTCATACTGAAGCCGATGCTGTGAAGAGTGATTTTTTAGACCTAAAACGCGCGAATTTTGTTGTAGGAGAAAACAACGTTATTTTAAGCCTAAGAAATCCGCTCTTCCGTTGTTTTTCCCTCCATTTTTATATAGTGCACCTTGTAGTTATGCCCTCCCAAACCCATACTGGTACCAATATGGCGACAAATGTCACTGCTCTATATTAGGGGGGGTGGGGGGGAGATAGACAAAAAGGCTGCCACGAGTGCCCAAAATGACGAAATAACTCTCGAAGTTTGGGTGCTTTCGTTGCATTTCATTTTTTCGAGGTCAGTTCGGGAATTGGCCAAGCAAATTATCGCCTCTGCGAATTTTTGTACAGTGAGCCTCGCCATCTACTGCTGAGGTAGCGGCAGCCGGTAACTGACAAAAATCTTAGTAATCCACGAACATAATCACAGTAATCATCCATAAAGAATAAATCACAAGGTAGAGGGTAAACGAAACAAACAGTCTGCATTAAAGACTGGCCTTGTGAAGATACAAGACACACTCACCTGAAAAAGAAAGAAAGAAAATTAGTATTCATCAGTAATCATCCCAAAAATAGCTTACGCGTACAAATCAATATATTTTCGTATTTTTGCCATAAAGCTATTAAATTTCTCGACTACACAAAGCTCTTCAATAAATAGTGACATGTTCGTTTATCCAGAAAGTGTTTCAAGGAAGGCAGTATTTCTGTACGGAAGGTGTTGCCCTCGGTTGACAAAAAGCGGCAACAAGACAAATCAATCGCATCAGCGGCACTTTCGGCGGCCATATTATCCAATCCAGGCGCGTATGCTATTTTTCATCAAGATCCGGCCGGATCCTTCTGCACTACAGCCCTGATTTTACGCTCCTTTTCGAAGGAATTTGTTACTCATGACGTCACGAATATTGGTCGGCTGGAAAAGCAGACACGTCTCTCTATAAAAACTAATTATTCTCGTGGGTGCCAAACTCCCCCCCCCCCCATTACCCAATCGTAATTATTATATACATCCTACCTCCGCCACCAATCAGTAGCTTAGTGAAATTGTAGCGAAGGCAACGAATGGCGTCATGCAACTGAAACTACGTCAGCAAGATGGTCGGAACAAGTAAGTCCACATTCTAGAAGCACTTTCGGACTATCATATCGATATGTTAAGGTTTATTTATGTGACACAGGTAAAAAAAAATCGTAGAGTGTTATTTAACGTTCAAGAATCATTTTAAGCACTGATCGTTTTAACGGACATCCACCTTCTCTGTAATTTATAATAAGAAAGAAGACTCATCTGTTCATCGATGGTTTTCCTCGTTGCCGGAAATGCGCAGAGGGTATAATTCGCACCTGTGCGCACATATTCCAGTGAAATTTGTAGTCTCAATTTTTTTTCCTTTCGCTCAACCATTTGTCGCGTTTTCCTTCGATCAGTAAGTATTACGTCACACCGATCTGAGCCAATCGCCACTTGGAACATATTTTGGATCTTCTTAAAAATCCGCATGAAGTACAGCCACAATTATTAATTTACCGTTAGTCAGTCGTTTGTAAATCCATCTTAATTCATTTTAAATCCATTGGAAATCCACTTTAAAATGTAGTTGTCAGAAAATATTCGGCTGTTTTACTGGGACGACTTAAACTTTCATTCTATGCCGAATTTCGATTCCCACCTTTAGAGCGCGTTTACGCGTTTACTCGCCTTTGCATTCTCGCAACCTAGAAGCTGAAAATCTTCCGAAATTCCAACATGGCGTCGGTTTTAGCTTTGCCGGCTCGCAACGGGAAAAAAATCAATAACTTGAATTGAGAAGCGACTGGGAAACCTGTTTACTTCATTGCCAGGGATTAGGCTATAAGGCTACAAACATTTACTCAAACGATGCCGGAATTAGCTAATCCAGCCAGGCAGCGTAGTTACCATGGCAACGACAACTATGCCATCGCGAATTAAAATCTAGCTGTGGAAATGCAAAGGTTAGTCGTTACCTAAACGAGCTCTTAAGCTCTAACCAGACAGACGAAAATTTGATGCACAGCGATGGGTTTCTACGTGCCTACAAGGTCAAATTTGCTGCAATCGCATTGCTGGTATTGCGTTATGGACCGACGTTGAAGTCCTTCTTAAGCTCTTACCACACTGGCTGCACGGCTACGCAAGATGGTGCACTAAAGACGTCAAAATCGGTCTTTAACATTACACCAAACCGTTCGAATGCAGCAATTTTGACCTTGTAGGCACGTAGTTACGCATCGCTTCACACGAAATTTGATTCTGTCTGGAGAGGGCTTTACCAAAGCCACCTACAGTAAAGGCCGTATCAGGCCTAAGCAAGTTTAGCAAAGTGTTCTTATATCCTAGAATACCAATGTAAGTTGGAAAAAGAGTAGATAGAACTGCAAAACAATTTTAATGTACAAAAACAACGAAATTCTGAGCAGAATCATACGATATGACCAGCCAATCAAATTTAGCGGTGTAAATTGAGTGGAACTAGACCCTATTTATGGGTTACTGTACCTCCGTTTAAAATTCTGTTATTTAACACTATAGATTCTTGCCCTTGTCAGTTTTTTTTAGACAGCCGCTGCTATGTATGTTTCACGTTTACAGAACCCAGATTCCTGACCGTCAAAGCAGTGCAATTGGTGACGTAAACAAATGTGTATTTACAGTCAAACCAAGAAATACCATTGTTGTTTGACGTGCAGCCAGCGTTAGCCATACTGCTGGAAGGAGAAAGGGACAATTTTGCTATAGGTAAATCCCATCTGAAATTCCCAGGATCTTTTACATGCTACAATCGACATGAGCATGAGACATCACAGGGACCTTCTCTTCCAGAAACTGTGGATGAGGCCGCACTAGAACCGAGGACCTCTAGCACATGATACGGTCATGCTAACCATCAGGCTACCTTGCCCTATTCTCGTACGATACTAAACACAAAGGTCCTGCAAAAAGTCCGATTTAGGACGTACGGAAATGAATCACATATTTCTGGAAAACTTGGCACTTTCCAGTTCATCTGCAGAACGTTCTGACGTTAGATTTACGTCATTTCCTTTACAATCTAATCTTGTCTCTTGTTTGAAAACGTCACGATTGGAAAATATCTGTTTTGCAGTAACGCTAACTAGACGTTCACATCAAATACCGTCAAGGTCAGTTTACCCAAGCGCCAGTTCCGCGGCTTCCGGCTAAGCTATGGGCAGCCCATTTGACTTGCGGATTGTATCACTTCCTGCCAACTCTTTGGAGCCCGAGACAACGAATGAGACCAAGCGATGTCGGAGGGAGGGGGAGGGAGAGGAGCGATACGGGAAGGTAGGGGGTTTGGGGAAACAAAGGGCCACATTGGACTGCCAGGGGCGGGAGGGCGGAAGATTGAATAGCCTGGCAAGCTCTAGGAACATTGCCATTGGCATAGGGAGGGTGAAATGAGATAAGAATGGCCGAAAGGTATAGGGGAGGCCAGAGAGCCACGAAAAGACATTGACGTAGCTTTTTAGACTTGCCACAGCTCAACCTCGACCACAAAGAAAGAGGGAAAAGGGGAAAAAGGAGAAAAAGTAAATGGTTTACCCTTAACGCTGGCCTCTGATTTATGGTGCGGAATTGAACGAGCCACCATGTTGCCTAAAAGCTCGCGTATGCCACGATTCCGGAGCGAGGAAAAGTCTTGACTTTGTAACAAGATGAACGGCTATACAACTTAGGCGGCTGTGCCAAATGTACGTGAAGGATGGCATTTCTGGGACGCTTATGTCAGAACGTACTTCTGTCAGAACGGCTGTCAAGCCTGAGCAATGTGAACAGTGTGATACGTAATTCGTGATCGCAGTTTCACTTACTGATGCAGGTGAAGCTTACTGTTCCTCAGTGAGAATGATGACTGTGACATGAAACGGGGACTTTTTTCTGCGCTTCTTGGCACTAAAGAAATAAATTGTCTCATGTCAGTCAGTTGACAGATGGACTGAAATTCTGCCTAGTTGGAATGAATTAGTGCACCTGATAAGTGTCCGCTACTGGTCAACTGGTGTCCGAACGGCTCTCTTAGATCGTTGCCAGAAAATCTGCAACGCCGAATAGCTGAAGACTTCCTCATTTCACACTGCCTGTGTAAGGGCGCGTTTACGCAACGACTCGCCTTTGCATTCTCGCAGCGAGAAGCTAGAATTCATCTGAAATTCCAACATGGCGGCGGTTTTAGCTTAGCCGACTCGCAACAAAAACAGTCAATAATGTGAGTTCAGAAGCGACCGGTTAAATCATTTCGTCAGGAGGAATTCTTTGTCTTATTGTAACGGATTATAAGACTGCAAGCATTTACTCAAACGATGTCGGATTAGCTAATCCAGGTAGCATTGTTACCATGGCAACGACATCTTTGCTGTCGTGATTAAATTCTAGCTGCGGGTATGCAAAAGCGAGTTGTTGCGTAAATGCGCCCTTGCACAGGTGTGAAATGCGAAAGTCTTAAGCTATATTCGTCGTTGCAGATTTTCTGACAATGCTTATTTCGAACAAACTGAAGGAGCATTATCAACGGGTCATAATAGTCTATACTTTGTTCCACATTATGTTTTCAGAAAACTGACTGTATGATGCCACGTTTTCTTCCACTACGAGTGCAAGAAAATCCGTAAACATCCCATTCGTAAACTCTAGCGGAAAGTTTGTTGAGTCTACAAGTGTAATATCCACATGTGTTTGCATTCTTAGAGCAAGGAAACGAGTCGTCATCCAGTCAGTTTTCTGAAAACGTAATGTGGAACAAACTATACATCAGAATCGCTGCAAATGTGGATTACCACGGATTGTCAAGGATTACTTAGGGTTACTTTCAATACCTCGGTTTACCAAGTGTTGCAAATCTTGTGGACTTATGTTGCTGGGGCCAATGGCCAATCTTAAAAGTCTGGTTTAATCTTCTTTTGAAGGGCGCATGCCTTGTAATTTCCTTTCCGGTTCCTGCATCTAGAACCTTCGAGAAACTTCTTTACCCATAATACCCAGGCTATTTCGCGGTTACCAGGGGTAACCAAATCGCATAAAAGCAGCCGCTCGGCCATGCAAAATCAGTTAGCCTTCGGGCCAGCCTCTTGGCTGGTCTTCCCCTCTTCCCTGCTAGGAGGTCCCCAAGTCTAGGGTTTTTTTTTGTTTGCTGGTAGACCTATTTCCAAACCTAATCCTTACCCCAAACCTAACTTAACCCTGAAGTTCTGGCCCTAAATTCCCAAGCCTAATTTCGTCTCTCCCTCAGCTTTTATCGTTACCAAGTATTAATAGTAGATTACCACTTATCTGCCTTTGATTACCTCGGAACACTGAAGAGTACCTGGGTAACAAAGGCCTACTTGAGATATTCTGGTGAATACTGCCAGAATAATCAAAAAACAGTAAAAATTACATAAGCAGATACACAGCTAAACGTTGTGTAATCCACATTCTGTCGAAATAAAGCAGTGGTTTTAAATGGGAAGAGAACCGGCCATGACAATTTCGGCCGAAATACCAGCAGAAAGAAGCAGGTTGGAATAACCTGCACGAAAAGTGCTCACACTCACATTATTAATTGTGTCTTGTTGTTGTGGTATGTTGGATGTTAGGGTAAGTTAGTAATAAGCAGACCGAGTGTATGACGTTGGGATCTTACTTCTCGAGTAATATAGTTCAGGTTCAAGTTCAATGAAACTGCATTGTTAATGCAATGTTCGGCATTGCCAGAAAGACAAACTATCTGGATTTCCAACCACCAGTCCCCCGGACAGAGTCAACTGCAGATGCTACCATCACAAGATAAACCAAAGAGCCACATGAAAGGGACTGTCCATGATAATGGTCACGACACCAGGGCGTCAAATTTGGAATGACTGATCGTAACTAAACAAATTTGGAAAGACTGTCTCGGGTAACATACCTTAAAAATACGCTATGTAGGTTTTTACCTAATAGACAGAAGCGGGAAAATACCACTCCGGTAATGAGCAATCCAGGCACGTGGCACCTCCGCTTGCGACAGCGTTTCGCGAGCGTGAAGCGGCGAAGCAAACGGCTACTACACACCAAGTCCAACTAATGCAGAAATGTCTTGTTTCGCCTCCCAATTCAACGCTATTTCACGCGCGTGCGGAAAACTGATGCCTTCTAGTGCGGCTCTGGAAAATCAGATTCTATCGAGGTTGAATCAACTGGCCTGTGTTTAAAAAACGAAACCGAAAGCTTCTTCCCCGTTACGTTACCTCTCAACGTCTGTCTATACTTACAAAAATGATGAATACACAAGTTAAAAAAAGCATACTGGGTGAGATCAACCAACTACAGAACCGCCACGTTGGATTTGTCCAAGCCACTGACCTTTATAGTGTGTTCGCAGGTAATGATTTAAAAATTTCGTGCCATCTTTCCACCTTTAGTTTTTATGACGTTCATTGCTCTTGACTTGTTTGCAGTCATGCTTTTTTTTTTAACTAGTGTATTCATCATTTTTGTAAGTATAGATACCCCAAAACAAAACGTGTTAAGGATTCCCGCCAAGCTTTTCTTCCGTGTGAAGTCGTGATATCAAACGACAAGCTCTTTCGCCAAGCTAATCCCACCGAGTAATAGATCAAAGGTTAAATGAAATATATGAAAATTGCTTACTGCGCAATTTTCATATCTTTCATTTAACATTTAAAGTATTAGTCGGAGCTTGGCGAAAGAGCTTGGCGTTTGATATCACGACTCACACGGCAGAAAAGCTTGGCGGGAATCCTTAACAAGTTTTGTTTTGGGGTAGATATCAGTTTTTTTTGGTCCAAATTGATGAAATCTAGTATTTTTTTTTTTGTTTTTTTCCGCAAATATGAGATGGAAACAGCAATCTTGTTTTCTAGTTAATTTTTTTTTTTTTTTTTTTGGCTTTCGTTTGATTTTGAGGACAGCAGTCATATTTTTTCAATAGTTAGGATTTCTTATTAGTACTGAAGTATCTCGTTGCAAACGCACGGATTTATTTAATGTTCAGTTTGCCATTGTTGCATAATAACAATGTTTAAAACAATGTAAAACAATCAATTTAGACCTTTGGTGCTCCCTAACCCATGAACCACTTGAACAAATTAGGAAGGTCCATATGAAAGCAATACCTGTAAAATGAGCTAAGAACCAGCTTTGTCCACCGCATGGAAGAATTTATTTTCGTGATACAAAAAAAACGTTAGCCAGTAGCCAGTAACTAGTAATTAGAGAAATTTCAACGTTATTCACATCGTTTTTTCAACAAGAAAACATTAAGATGTGTCACTAACAGGGACTTTTATGTTGTCAGGCGACTAAAGTCTCCCGATCTAACAAGTTTCAGCCTTTTCTGTTGCATTGTTATTTATCCTCAGATGGCTGAAAACACTCAAACTCCCTTTGCTGTAAAGACACAACGTGTCTAGTGGTCGCCATGCTCATATATACATATTATCTGGATGTTATCGTTTTATCTTGGCATGCGATACACTAGCGTGTGTTTTGATTAGGCAAATATCAACGTTATTCACGTCGTTTTTTCAACAAGAAAACGCTAAGCTGTGTCACTAAAAATGGGCTGTGTATTGGTAATTCTCGTTTTTGCGGTAATTGTGTTCTTGATTGTGAGACTATTCTCTGTAATTGGGCACGTGGAAGAACGCCGAGGCCCACAGAAATAAATCAAATCAAACGTGTCTAGTGGTCGCCATGCTCATATATATATTTTATCTGGATGTTATCGTTTTATCTTGGCGGGCGACACACTAGCGTATATCTAGACGTTGAAAGGTAATATAACGGGGTATAAGTCTCATTTTACATTACTTTTTTGTTGGTGTTATTCAGGTAACCAAAGAAAAAGAAAAAGGTGGTTTCAAGGCCTATCAGGAGACGATCTTTCATACTTACAACAAAATAATAACAACAAAATAATTGAAGTTTTGACTGAATAGACGTTGGCTGCTGAAGCGCACAACTGGGCTGCCTGGCCGAACTAGACTAACTGAAAAATCCGACTTTGTTTCAGTGTATAATAGTTCATTGCCATTCATTCCATTTTGACAGTGACCAGTGTTTACGCCATTTGTAGAATTCTCTTATTCATACTAGCTTGGGAACTCGCTTATATACATGCTTCACTGAAACAGTGAAAACAGCTCTTGCCGTTGTCTTCTTCAGAAATATGTTCAACTCGGAGTAAATGCGACCTTTGTTGGTAATAATCTTGTGGCAAGCTCTCAAGTGCCATACTTAAAAGATACAGCTCCGGCCTCTGTTCTCATTAGACAAAAATGAGATTCGGTTTCAGAAACGTGGAAATATTCGGTCTCCAAAGCCACAATCACGAACCTTTGTAATTAGACGTTCCTGAAGTGGGAGAACAATGATTTGGAAGAGAATTAGAGGTATGGCCATTGAGTCAAAACACAGCTCTCAGCTCAGAGGTGAGCTGAACCGCTTGGCCGTCTGCAAACACACACTTATTATTGAATTACAGCACAATATTGCGCCGCCCACGCAATCCGGGATCAAGCCGAGGAACCGTAATCACTGCGTGGTTTGATATCTGCCTCGCACGTTCGTTTCCCATCATTGCGATTAGATGGTTGGGTCCTCTCAATAGGTACTTGGGCTGAAATGTATGAGTGTTAAGGTGTAAGAAGATTAGGTAACGGTCGATACACTGGCTTAATACAATAGAATTGTAGAAACAATTGAAGAGCAATTGAAGAGCCAATAATTAAATGTTAATTTCGTTTCTTTAAAACACTCGTAAGTAAACAATTCGCTTAAGTATTATGAGATCTTACAGGAATTTTATTTCAAGTTTTCAGAGCAAACATGTCGTGGCCAATTAGGCTCAAATCGAAGGGTTTTGTTTCTGGACAATGTTACTGGAAATTGTTCACCAAACAAAATCGAAAGACGGGACATATATACAAACCGGTGGAGGAGAATTTCTGCAACGAACTATTTTCAGCCTAGCCTTGCTGCTCCCTCGTCATACCTGACAGTTCGCAAGGTTAGTTCCATTGCAAGACTACCTATATTTAAAAGACTTAACGCTCGGTTTCACGTAGCATGCTAGACACGTCGTCCAAGCGTTGCGCTGAACTGAAAGCACGAAGAACGAAAAACCCCAATCGTACCATTGATTAGTGTATGCGAGATGCACAAAATCGTGATATCTTCTCATTATTAGATTTACCGGTATTGCAGCGCTAAACGAACATTATTTTACGGTAATGGTGGCTATTCTTGAAGTCTTCGGACGATTTCCTGCTACGTCTAAGGATCGTTTAACACATTTTTAATGAGAATTGAAAACGCCGTAGCGTATCGTACAGTACAATACACACGTACCTTGGTTGCTCTTCTGCTTGAAATTCATTAAATTAAACCTCCGTAGGCTTTGTTTTGTCGTCGAGTGAAAAAAGAGGTACGTAGCATGAAGCCATTGTTGTTAAATTTTAATAATTTGGTGTCAATGCAGTGTTTTAAGTTTAAACTCCACCTATCGCGTGTCACACGTACCTTTCACAGTTCAGTCCGCATGTTAGAGCAGTTCATTTTTGGGGTGTAAGTAGCGCGACTGGTGGCAGAATCGGTGGCTAACTGGACGACGCGTCCAATTTCTAAGGTTAAGCCTTTACATCTAGGTAGCCTTGTCTATTGAGTCCATTGGTTAACCAATGCGATAGAGCTCAATTCAGTACGGCGAGAATAAAATTCTCGACAATCACGATGGTGTTTTTGGCTGTCAGTTACCGTCTTACGTGCATCCCTCGCATTCTCGTGCTATCTGCGTTAAAATGCAACACCAGAAATGCCAACAAAAGTAAACAATGTTTTTTCCGTGCTATTTAATGCCTTGTTATGAAGAGTTTTGAGCAGGAAACTACACGAACTAGGGGGGGGGGAGGCAAAAGAAAGTAAATCTTTGCGAAGATTAGGCGAAATGGTTGACCCACACTGATTTCACCCCAGCTGTTGCCAAGTTATAACACGAAATGGAACAGCTGAAAAACAGCTTTTCCCGGTTATGTACGCCTTATAACTGTTTAAACGATGCATAAACTGCTGTCATAAACCGCTGGAAGGTTTAAATTAAAGGATTATCTAAACTTGGTTAAATACTCAAAACTTCCAAAAATACACGGACGGGTTCCCTCACTCAATCACCGTTTATTAGCCAGCCAAAAATAATTGAGCACACGACTGCACCGTTTGATACACCGTTTGCAATATGGAGAGAGGGGACGGTTGTTTTATGAAACGGGCAGCGTAGCTAGCCTGGAAATTCTGGTGCTCCGTTTGCAACATCAGGATTGAGGCGTTGTTTTATGAAACAGCCAGCGTAGCTAGCCTGGAAATTCTGATGCACCGTTTGCAATATGGGGATGGGGAGGGGGGGGGGTGGCAGTTGTTTCATGAAACAGCCAGCCAGAACAGCTGGCTTGGAAATTCTAGTTAGTTTTCGTATATATTTGCGTTTTCACCTGAGTATAGTTCGAATGCGCTAAGTTACACAACGACGTAGCAGGGTTACATGGAGGTTCTTGATGCGAATCAACGAATGTCGTCGTAAAATTAAGTCGACATAACACCACGTCGCTCTAACGAACAGCCATGTACCCTCGGTAATAGTTGGTCTAAAAGTAGCCGCCACTTGAAAGATAGCCTAAGGAGCTACGGGCAGCTGCTGTTAGGTTGCTCATAAACGCATGCAAGGAAGCCGGCACGGCTGATCGCTACCGGACTGAACGGCGCATCCCCCTGTTCTGACGCGCGTTGGACTTCTTCTTTCTTGGTAGCGACTATAAATCAGTGGCGGTTACTACACATAGGCAGAGCCTGCCCAATTTTTAACACGTCCTGAACCCTTAATACATATCATAACTGTTAATTAATTGGTCACTATCTAATTTTTTTTTTAATTAATGCACAATTCCATTTCAATCGTATTCGTCTGTGATTACTTTTCCTATACTGCTATCAACGCTTCCACGAAAGGCATCAATGTTTGCAAACTAACGATATGCTTGCCTGCCATGCAGGCCGCCAACCAAGCTGAGAGCAAGCAGTATAGGATGGGCCCTAAGAACTGCCTATAGAGCAGTGACACGACGTAGTATTATTGTATATAACTCTATGCTGGAGCCGTAATGGGTTAGCTGCAAGGAGCACTGCAGAGAGAAACAGAAGGGCGTCATACTGAAGCCGATGCTGTGAAGAGTGATTTCTTAGACCTAAAACGCACGATTTTTGTTGTTGGAGAAAACAACGTTATTTTAAGCGTAAAAAATCCGCTCTTCCGTTGTTTTTCCCTCCATTTTTGTGTAGTGCACCTTGTAGTTATGCCCTCCACAACCCATACTGGTGCCAATCTGGTGCCAATATGGCGGCAAATGTCACTGCTCTATAATTTGTTCCACATCATGTTTACAGGAAACTGACTGCATGACACCACGTTTTCTTGCACTACGAATGCGAAAACGTGTGAATATCACACTTGTAGACTCTACACAGATACTGTTAGTGTAGACAAGTGGGATAGTTACACGTGTTTTTTGCACTCGTAATGCAAGGAAACGTGGCGTCATACAGTCAGTTTCCTGCAAACATAATGTGGAACAAGCTATAGAAGCGTACTGTCGCATTCAGAAGCGGCAATTCTTATGGACTCTCCTCTCGCAAAAGAGATGCCAGGCTATCGCGTTCCCGTTTAGGCCGCCCGCGCACTGAGAGACTTGGCCGCGCGGCCAGGTCGCTGCAGCCAATGAGAATGCTCACCGTTTATGTAAAACCACGCACTAATTATTTTCATTGGCTGCAGCAACCTGGCCGCGCGGCCAAGTTGCTCAGTGCGCGGTCTTAGACGGATTTCTTTAGCCTAATGTCTAGCAGAAAAGCCAGCCAGCTTGCCGACTGCTAAGCGCATTTACTGCAGCAACCAGCTAGCATATACGACAGCTATAATTAGCAGAAAAAACATGGAATCTATACTATATATAATAAGTTTGAAGCAAAATCATCAGCATGCACTACAATGCAACCGACCGACAACTATGCACGATCGTTGTTCGGTTTATCACGCTTGGCATCAGAACGGAGAAACGGACAATTCAACCACATCACAATGGCGTCCGTCATTAAAAAAAGACATTTACTTCCCTAAGAAAACAAAACAGAAGTGGTTCAAAGGAAGGGGAAGCAGCGATAGGGGGTGGGGGGGGGGGATATAGAGACCACACAATGAGGGAGGAGGCCTCAGGAGGGGAGAGGAATCTGACCATACAATGGGAGAATGGGGGGAAGGGTAGTTCGGGGGGAGGGGACAGGGGGGCGGTCGGATCAGTTTTCATTTCATGCTGCCCAGTAAAGCGTTTCATTCAGCTATTGAGAAGTTTCAGCACTTTTTGAAGATAAGATAGAGTAACAGCCAGTTTCGTGCACAAATAAAACCACACTACGTTTCGGGAAAACGACCTCCCGTCTTCAGGTAAAAATAAACACTAAAACATTAAAAAAATTCATGGCAGTATCTGCCGAGTCACCAAGTCTATAAAAACAAACCATTCAGGCATGGTCAAGGCCTAAACTAGTTCCGGGCGCCCATCTAATAACATGGTGCATCATTTGGTATCATTTGGTATGTTTTATATTTTTAATATTTTTAATAATTTTAAAGTTTTAGGCCTTGACCATGCCTGAATGGTTTGTTTTCATAGACTTGGTGACTCGGCAGACACTGCCATGAATTTTTCAAATGTTTTAGTGTTTTATTTTTACCTGAAGACGGGAGGTTGTCCTCCCGAAACGTAGTGTGGTTTTATTTGTGCACGAAACTGGCTGTTACTACATCTTATCTTTTCATTCAGCTATGCAGGAACCGGCTAGACCAGCGATATATGTTACGCCGGGGGGTGCAGCTAGTTTTTTTAAGTATTTCTCCCATTAAGTGGTATGCCTAGTTATTTTCCTGTAATTTAACTATTGTGGCTTTGAACGTTCAATTATTTCAAGCGAAGTACAATACTATTAATGCCCTCACTCCTCGCACCTCCCAACATATACCAATCAATCCACGCCCACGTAATTCGCCCGAGCCCCCCCCCCCCGCCCCCCCTCTGTAAATGTTACGTTTTTCTGAATCGCTAGCTTACAGTTATTTGACCCACGTATGCTGAAAGAAAACAACGGGGATGGCGGAAGGTAATAGAGATTAGTTTAATTCTATTTTATCTGTAGGCCTATACGTCAAAGAGGGCAAAGAAGCAATCTTCATCACAATGTTATGGCAGTTTCCTCATTATAATTTAATGGCGAGCCCATTGATTCCGTGGGGTGCCAGGTGTTGGCGCTCACGTGTGGCGCCAAGACCAATTTTACAAAATCGCCGGAAGTATTATCTCCAGCGTCGGCAGATCCCAAGTAGATGAGACTTTAATGCGATACGGTGTAACGATATTGGAATTTGGATTTCCGCGGCTTCTAACAGAGTTGGCTGAATTTGATGCTTGTCGCGCGATGTGGTTCTAACTGTGACCTTTTCTGGAACAAAATTGAGCGCGACTCTTGGCACAATGATGTGTGTCTTGAGTAAATTGATTTATTCAGTCTGGCAAACAGTATAAAACTCAGTGCCCTCACCCACAAGAGCTAATGTTCGT
>JAHWFP010112448.1:0-13689 GCA_023313725.1 Lithobius niger
CTTAACTATTTTAATTGTTTGAAACCTATTTTTACTGAAAAACAATCTTTAAAAACATCGTTAATTTTCGTACTGTGAAACGCCATAATTACCGTAACAATCTGTTTTCAACAATCGAATTATTAAGAATGACGAACTTTCAGAGTAGAAGCCGTTACGGAATTTTCAAGGGAAGATTTGTCCTCTTCTGGTTCTGAGGGGTGCTAACTAGAAAAGTTGGACTTGGGAAAATCTTGAGTCGTCAGTTTTTTGTGGACCATTCTGTATTGTAAATTATTGACCAGAAATATAATTGGGACCATCGTCTTGCATTTTCATTATTAAAAAAAAATCCTGAAGTTCGACTACGTAAACAGCGCTAACGAAAGTTTCAACTTACAGTACTGGGAGTGATAACATCCACTCGATATTCTTTTGTCACAACGCCGGTTATTACTTCCAAAATCATTATTTTATATTTTATTACCGTAAAAGAAAGTATAAAGTCGCTTTGTTTCCCCAATATTAACGATCGCATAAGTTCTCTACCATTTTGTCCTCAGACACCATTGTGACTGGCTGGACTGGCTGCCCGCACGCGAACGAGCTCCCGTTAGCGCCAATGGATGTGCCTTGACTCACTTCGCATGACGTCACTTGTGAACTGCCGAAGGGTCACGTGGCGCGATACTGAAGAGTTTGAACGAAGGCCGTTGAAAAGGCACATTTTATTCGATGAATAGAGGCAGTGACGTACGAGTTGATAACATCATTGTTTGCTGGCCAGAAAATTGGGATTCCCCTATCTCGAATGCGACCAAGATGGCGCCTGTGTGTTGTGTTGTTCCGGAGATCGTTTGAACCAAGGGCTATTTTCAGTTGGCGACGATGCCAACAATAACATCGATTAAGGTAATACTGAAAAGACGATATTGAATTAAATTAACCGGAATTAACCGAAAATATACGTTCCAAAACACCAAATTCAATCGGAATCGCACCTCCGACGTACGCAATTGTTTTTTTTTGTTTTTTTAACAGGGCGCACACCTGAGCGAACGATATGTCGTG
This sequence comes from Lithobius niger, assembly GCA_023313725.1. NCBI lineage: Eukaryota > Metazoa > Arthropoda > Chilopoda > Lithobiomorpha > Lithobiidae > Lithobius > Lithobius niger. Next base: position 1,051 of record JAHWFP010112448.1, read on the forward strand.
GTTTAGGGTCCTTCGTAGCTGTTTTGAGACGACATATCGTCGCTTAGGACTAAAAGGGTTAAGCGTCCCAGCAGCGTACCTATGAAAAACCCGTTCACTAACCCTTTTACTCACGCGGTACCAAAACTCTTCATGCAAGGTTCGCATGTTGTCACCTAAAGCAAATTCCAGCTATTTCCAAGCATAAAAATTACATTACCCAAGCACAGCACTTTTTCAGGCACAGCATTCTAATTTTACCATCAAGTTTTTTTGTGTGTTGGCTGCCGAACACTCAAAACAAAAGAAGTCATCCAGGAAGAGGAGCAACCATTGTCGAATATAGTAGCCGAAGAGGAAAAAAATCATGTAGGTTTTATGCAGTTTTTCCCGGTTGTTTTCAGATAATTTTTTGTTTATACCAAGCTCTGAATTATTCTTTAACCCTTACTGTCAGTAAAATCCAGGCTTTTCCAGCCCAATATTGACAATGTGTCAGAATTCTATACTTTTCAAGGCCTGGAAAAAGGCATAAATTTTCAGATGTCTCCAGCTAGCATAGGAACCCTGTTCGCAAAACATAACGCACTGAAAGTAGCAATTCCAGTGGCAGCTGGATTAACTGTCCTGAGGCGCAACAAACATCAACTTTGTAAAGTTTAGGACCAAAAACACGCACAATTTCAGAAAGGTGAATACCATACCAGTATTCCTTGCGAATTTTCGACAGACTAGGAACGTCTGTCCTCTTCAGGCACTACTACACTCTTGAAAATTGAAGATTCTACCAGAGAACTTGTTCTCGCAGGAGAATCTAAGTTCTCAGAGTAGAATCCGAAGAAACTGTGTTACTCTTTGGGATTCTTCCCTGCCCTGCGGCGCTTTGTAACCTGTTGTTTTGCGTCATTTCCGTTTGGAAATGCATGCAAATTTGCATCACTTCCGCCCCTACTTCCCCTCCGTTCTGCCCTTTCTACTAACCTCCACTCTTTTCGCCCGCAGCATACGCGGTAAGAGTCCGTAGCAGGGAGGTGGGAGGGTACTTAACGTAACACAGTTGCGAGAACAAGTTCTCTGGTAGAATCTTCAATTCTTATTCGTAGCATCCTTCCTCAACTGTGTTACTCTTTTGGATAGATTCAAAAACGTGCCAGTTCTACGACACGGAATCTTACCCCACTAAACTTGCAGTCGGTGCACATGGGTCCGTCGACGTCCACTGCACTGAAGCACCGGCCCCAGAAACCTGCGGCCGTCCTGTTTGCACAAGGGTCCACCAGGAGATCCTCTCGGTATGCAACCCCACTGTCCAGCTCCACGCATCGCTTGCAGCAGACTGAACTAGGGAGCCGGCTCCCAAGCCGGTGTCACGATCACTGCCCACCAGACTGCATTGTCCGTGGACTTGCGTACACACTCGTCCAGGAGAGGACCCCCTGGGAACCAGCTATGAGCACCGCTCGGTCCACGACACCCCAAAAGCGTCCATCACCCCTCGTTCGGAACCGCCTGCCCGCGCACCCTGCAGACGCACTTGGAACCATACCGCATCCAGTATTGTTAACCATTCCCTCACATCGACCTGCAAGGCTGTCTCCCTCGCCTGCAAGTGAAGCACTTCCCCGCAATTAGACGCAGTGGTGGACCGCGGCACTGCCGGGGGCCCCGTGTGCCACTCACTCGAAGCCACCGATCACCCAGCCTTTGCCACCACCAAGGCCGACTACGCTTCAACCTGTTCAACCGATTACATCCCCTGGAACCACCCAACTAGGTTGGCCTGTGTCCAAGATGCTAACCCAGCTCATAACAGTTAGCGTTGACACTTTTGTTTCACTCGCGCACAGTACGGTGCCTCCCACTCCTTATTACAGCCACGACGACCTCAGAAACGCCTGCACCCGCAAGCTTCGGTGAAGCAATATCGAACCGGTCCACAGCACAGACCTGTACATCACATAGCAACGGCAGCATACTACCCAAAATAATATTTAAAAAAAACAACTATTTTTATGCCTATCGACATACACATCTCGCAACGTCGCACCCGCAATTCTCCTATCAGATCTGAATAGCGGATTTTTATAATCCAACGTCCGAGGTGAAATAAGTCTGCCAGCCATTTGACCTGATTACAAAAACGATAGGAAATGAATTCCGCCCAGCCTACGTTCACCACCCCGCCGGGGGTCCAATAAACCAAAAAAAAAAATAAAAAAATTAAATTCAATCCGGGCCAATCGTTCACACTGGATGTCCAACGCCACCGTCCCATGTACGAAAAAAAAATTAATTTCTCAAACCAATCGGCTCACGGTCACCAGATGCCCTAAATTCGGGCCGCCACTTCTCTCCTGAGCACACTGCCGACTTTCCGTCCACTCGACACCTCCTACAGCAGCCAGTTCGCATTTTTATTTGATACCAATGTCAGCCACAAAATTCAGAATTCTGCGGTGGCAAAGTTTCCGACCGCCACCACGAATTTCACCCAATCCGTGTCGCCGAGTTCACCCATCGATCGACGGGACTCATAATTCTAAATTTAATATCTTCCGCAATGTATCACTCTGCCTACAACACACCTCGCTCGTTAGGCCTACTTCATACTTTGTCCCTCGGACGGCATTCACGGCTCGGACCTCTGCCCGGCCCCTCGTCCGCAAGACGGAATTCGTTCTCACAATACTTTCACAATCACCTCGTGCAACGCATTTCACCGTCACCTACGCCCAAGTCAGCCGACCACACCGTGTCCCGACCGGCTAACATAAGTTTCCACTCGCCAGCCGAACTTCCGACATCGTTCACGGCCAACGAGGCTAGTACAACCGCTACTCCCCAAGCCTATTCCCCTGCACGGCCCTCAGCCGGCTTCTAGTTCCCGCCTCACTTTTTCACCAAGTGGTATTCATTAATATTATAATAATTTCGCTCACTCTACCAACGTGTCGGCACTAGTAGGCTTATCACCATTCGTACGCCCCCTGGCCATACGATAAATAACGGATTCCCACGTTATTTTTCCACTATCCTACAATAATCGCACACAGCCAACGTCTTAATCAACTACATCGTACTCGCCACGTCGGCAGACGCTGTCTACTCGAGCCGCCATTTTGTTTCTCTAGTCTTCAACATTGTCGGCGACCATTCGCTTCCCAACGGGCGTCGCTTTCCCGCGTTTTTACGAAACGCAGCATCCATCCTTGCTTATAGTTGTCCACTATTCGTTCCAACTGAAGTTGTCGTCGTTCGCCATTTCCTTTCTCAATACCGACAACGTCGCCGATGACACAACCGTTCAAGCCAGCGGCAAGAAAAGAGTGGAGGTTAGCAGAGAGGGAAGAACGGAGGAGAAGTAGGGGCGGAAGTGACGCAAATTTGCATGCATTTCCAATCGGAAATGACGCAAAACAACAGGTTACAAAGCGCCGCAGGACAGGGAAGGATCCCAAAGAGTAACACAGTTGAGGAAGGATGCTACGAATGAGAACTGTTGTTTACATTCTCTTCGTTATCTTTTGAATTTGGCGTTCCAAAATGGCGTGTGGCCTCCGGTACTTGTTAGGCTTACTGTCCCACTGATTTGTAAGAACACTTGAAAATTCTGCTGTCAGGAGAAAACGGATTCCCGGGTTTGAGGGGCCCTGCGTGTTCATAAGGTGCGCCTTTCTCCCTAAACGCTGCTGGATTGCTGGATATTCTGGGATCCGGTGGTTAGGTTAAAACTTCAGCAGATAGCAATCAGGACTGTACAAAAAAACTGAAGAGCTGAATAATCGGCCAACGATTGACTTGAATTTTAGTTTGAATAGGCTGAAGGAGGGCCACTTGACGAAGGAAGAGGTAAAGCGGTTGGAACCAAAATCCCCATAGAGATTGCCTAGGATCTTCCTACAAGTGAAGACTCCTAAAGGAACCTCGGCAAAAGGGAGGCCATGCCAGAAAGTGGACTGGAAAGCAGCCGAAAGACTAAAAAAGTATGTAGACTCCCCAAGCAGGCTCACAAAAAAGGAAGACCTTTTGGATGTGGTAGATAAATTTAAAATCGAGGAAGATGAGATCTTAGTATCCTTTGATGTGGTAAAGCTCTTTCCAAGCCTAACTCATCGAATGATTCTTGATATGCTGGAGAAGTCAGCAAAAAAGATGAAGATTCCTAGAGTCCTTCTAAAAGTAGTACTGTCACACATCTATGCCGAAATTAAAGGAAGAGTATTTTTGGCAAACCAAGGGAGCTCCGAATTCGGTGCCGCCGATGGGTTATTCCTGCTCGCCGGTGGTGGCCGAAATGGTGCTTCAACACCTCAATTCCTTTGTGGAAGTATTAGTCCGAGAAGTGAGACTGTGAAGAGGTTCGTGGACGATGGTAAGGAAAAAGAGAGCTCAACGTAGTGATGAAGAAAGTCAACAGCTGGTATGAAGATTTAGTGTTTACAGTAGAGAGAGAAGATGAGGGCTCCCTTCCGTTCCTGGATGTGTTGCTTGCGAGGAAAGAGGATGGCAGCCTTGTATACCAACCATACAAGAAGAAAATGACCACGGACCGGGGAATCCCTTTCTCGTCGGGACATCCGAGGGTGGCAACTCAAGGCGATTGCCCAAAATGAATTCCACAGGGTTGTTAGAAACTCGTCGAACTTGGAATGTGCACAGTCACATTTGCAGTCTACAAAAGGAAAATATATTAAGCTAGGATATCCCCGGGACTCCTAACGAGAATGATGAAGACAGCCGTTAGGATGCGCCATGTGAAGCAGAAAGAAAGAAAGAATAACAAGGGGAAGAGCATGAGAGCAAAAAGAGAGTAGGCCTGACGTATTTAAAAGGAATGAGTGATAAGGTCGAAAAGATATTAAAAGAGAAGGGATTCGATACCTACCTTTGAAACGGTGACAGTCTAAAGGATGTACTCCAAAATAGAGGTCGACCGAATTTCGGTTTCGGTTTCGGTACCGAAACTGACAAATTTATTGGTTTCGGTTTCGGTCGTGTGGTTACTTCTCAGTTTCGGTTTCGGCCGAAACCTAAAAAATGGTTTCAGTAATGGTTTCGGTTTCGGCCGAACCTTGTGCTGCAGTTTCGGTAAAACCGAAACCATTTCCGCTTCGTGAGTCAGTTACGCTTGAAGCTGCGTCAGCAAGGAGGAACGCAGCTTCAGTCTCGGCAGGCCTTGTTCACTTCACAGCATCAGCAGAGCGCCGCCGTCGTCATGAGTGGCCCTTTCGTCAGCGCAACACGTCGGCCTGTCAAGACATGTGGAATTTGTTGTTCGTTTCGTAAAGGCTGTTGCGTGACGATAAACGTGAGTTAAGAACTGATTATTTCAGCGTGCAGCAGCATCGTGTGTCTCAACGCGTGTTGGAAATTCAGGTAACGAACATATAATCGTAGGTATTAGCAATTTAGCATGCCACGAAATTTGATTTGGGATTATTTCAAAAAAACTGACTCAGACTTAAGCAAGGCGCAATGCTTGGAATGTGACAAACTGTATTCTTTAGGCAGTGACAAACCTGCAAAACAAACTCTCCATGGATTAAAAAACCATCTAGAAAAATGCCATAAGGCAACAAGTGAAACGTTCTTAAAGAGAACAGCGGAACGCACGGGAAACGCTAGTGCTGTCAAAATTGCAAAACTGGATGAATCGCATTCAAAAACGTTGCCTAATTTCGTTTCTGTGCAACCAACCATTTCGCATTTAGAAGAACGACGACAGCCGTGGCCTGACGAACATGAAAGTGTGCGACGAATTGATAAATGTATTATGGATTTGATTATTGTTGACATGTTACCATACACAGTAGTTGAAGGTGAAGCATTTCAGCGACTAAACTTTGCTGGTCCGCACAACACTCGTCGTTACCGGCTAAAATCTGAAAAATATTTTCGAACAACCTTGATGCCCGCCACCTACGAAAAAGTTGCTGCCCATGTTAAAAGATTATTGAAGGAAGCAGACTGGATTTCGTTCACCACAGATGGATGGAGTAACCCTACAAAATCATGTTCGTTACTCAGTTTCACTGGCCATTATCGGCATGGTAACAGTGCTCGAGCCATTTTACAGTGCTACCCTTGAGATCTGTTCAGATGACGCATGTATTTCTTTAGTCATTCCAATAATCACAATGTTGGAAGGCAAATTAAAAAAATCAGGAGAAAAGGAAAACTCTGGATTGATTCAAATGAAAGCAGCACTGCGTGATGCAGTAACTCGGCGTCTTATGTTTGTAAAAACATCTCCACATTATACTGCAGCGACACTTTTAGATCCACGTTTTAAGAACATGTATCTCGACGGTCCTGGGCAATTGATTGCAACAAACGCAATTCTGAGCTTTTTGAGATCAGTTTCAGATTCAGACAATCAACCTGAGCCAGCAGTAGCCGTAGGAACGTCATTACCGTCAACTTGTTCAGAATCAGAATTCAAGAAGCAAGGTGAATTCAGTCTGTGGGACGAGCATGATGAGGCTTTAACAGTTCGTGAACAAGCACAGAATGAAAACGTATCAATACCAGCATTTCAGTCACAATTATCATCCTTTATTCAAGAAAAGAGTCGTTTGCCCCGTACTGCCAACATATTTGCTTACTGGCACTGTAGCCAGTATCCACATCTGGAAATTGCTGCAAGGAAGTTTTTATCCGCACCGCCGACCAGTGTTGCAAGTGAACAATTTTTTAGTTCAGCAGGGCAGCTTTATGCCGACCGTCGAAGCAGTCTTCTTGGTGTAAACGCTGAGAAACTTTTGTTTTTGGCGTACTATATTCGCTTATTTGGGTTTAACTACTGATGTGCAAACAACAGTGTCAATGAATGTAGCCGTGAAGATAGACGAGAATTAAAAGGTAAATTGATTTAAGTGGTCATGTTTTTAATTTGTATAAAATTGAATACCTTGGTACTTGGTAGGCTTACAATTAGCCTAGGTTTAAATGCTGTGCTGAATCTGTAGCATATATAATTTCAGTGGCATGACTGGGGGAGGGGCGCACAGGACGGGCGGGGGGGGGGGGGCCGGCCCCGCTTTTAAAAGCTTATTTGAAGTCACTTTTTCAATTTAGATTTTTAACTTTTTTAGACAACCAAAAACACAGGTTAAGTTAGAGTTCCATTTTCTGCCGACACTACATATTCGGTTTCGGCCGAAACTGCGTTCTTGGTTTCGGTTTCAATTTCGGTCATGCAGTCATAGCTCTGGTTTCGGCCGAAACCGAATTGCTGGTTTCTGTGTGGTTTCGGTTTCGGCCGAAACCGGAAAAAATGGTTTCGGTCGACCACTACTCCAAAATAAGCAAAGAATGGCAGTCAACGGGAAGAAAGATGGAGAAGAAAATTAAAAGAAAGATATCTTGGCCAAGATCCAAAATACTAGGGAAGGAGTATATCGGGTTTCATGTGATGGGTGCGATGCTGTTTATATTGGCGAAACGAGAAAAGGTGTCCGAACAAGGGTAAAACAGTATATGGCCGACACACAGAATGTAGTGAAAGAAAACAGCATTGCTACCCTCACAGAGAACCAAAACATAAGATAGGATGGGAGAGAACTGCCACCCTGCTAAAATAAAGTTCCCCTTTTGACAGACATGTGAGAGGACTGGAGTCACTCGCAATCCAGCAGCAATTAGGGAGAAAGGCGCACCTTATGAACACGCATGACCCCTCAAACCCGGGAATCCGTTTTCTCCTGAGAGCAGAATTTTTAAGTGTTCTTACAGATCAGTGGATCAGTAAAGTAAGCCTAACAAGTACTGGAGGCCATGCCATTTTGGAATGCCGAGTTCAAAAGATAACGATGAAGAGAATGTAAACAACAGTTTTCAAGAGTGTAGTAGTGCCTGATGAGGACAGACGTTCCCAGTCTGTCGAAAATTACTAAGGAATACTGGTATGGTATTCTTTCTGAAATTGTGCGTCATTTTGGTCCTAAACTTTACAAAGTGAGATGAATTTTCAGAGTAAAAAACGCTATGTAATTTTCAACAAACATCAACTACGAAACAAATAAAATTTCCCTTGGCAAGTAAAATGAAACTTCACAAAACTGCAAAAATCAATAAGTGAAAAAACTAAACGTAGAACTTTGGAGGTTAATAGACATTTCCCAGTTTAACGAATTTGCTCGATCACAGGGTCAACCTTGGTTCATATCTTATGCATTATGGATCATGATCATACATTTGGGTGCAAGTATTACTGATGCACAAAAAACTGCCACGGCAATAAGCATAACCAAACCAAAAATAACCAAAACATAACATTCAAGATAAAAACCACGGAAACACAACACCTTAACAATGGTTTGTGTACCTGGCTGGGCTGTACCTGTGATCAGCCCTGGTGCAGTAGCAGCCATGACTGGTTGCGGCAGAACTTGAGGAGCAATTAGTCCCGGCGATCCTAGAGTGGGGATAGCCAACCCTGGTGGAGGAATGCCACTTGCTGACACGGTGGACGCCACAATGCCGGGTGCCATCAGCCCAGGCGTTCCAAGACCTGATGCCATCAAACCAGATGTTAACAGGCTGGGTGCTGGAGGAGGTGGAACAACACCAGCCACCATGCTAAAAGCCTAAACAAAAAAACCAATGAGGAATACAATTTACAGCTTTGAAGCAAAAATAAACAATAGAAATAAAACAAAAAAAAGTGCTTTTTGGGCCTGTTGACCATACAAAACAATTTTAACGACAAAATTAGTTTTTACTTATCCTAAAATACTTACCTTTAAATCTTTGCTTAAATTCATTTAATTTAATGCGCAAAGAAAGAATGCTAGTTAGGATCTCCACCATTATTGTGCTGCACACAATGCTCCCCATCACTTTTTGTTAGGTAACCTTTTCCAATTCAACAAAAGTGGGCAAGTGAGAAGGAGGATTTAAAGTTAAACGTAAGTGATTTATGATAAATTTTTTTATCTAATTTTTTAAGATAAAACAAAAATCTGTTTTTACACTCCTCAAAATACTAATGTTCAAAATTTGATTAAAGGTTCAAACTCACTCAACTTGGATGTCTATGTCGGCGAACTTTAAATCCTTTCCTCGGATCTTCATCAGGCCTTTAAAATGTTATTTACACTATTTTCACTTTTTTATGAAGTTTTTACAACACTATATCCCGTCCTCCTTCCTTGCTTGTCATGGTTGGTGGTGGCCGTTCTGTGAGTTTGAATTTAATTGCTTTACGGCCCCTGTTGTGATTGGGACGGCTTGTGTTTGCTTCAGTGCTGGGATGGGTATTCGTTTTAGGTGGTGGAGAACGAGTGCATTTATTAGGGTTGGGCGATTTCAAAATTTATCACACGATGCAATTCAATGTTTAACCCTTTGCACGCTGAGGTTGAAATTGTGATTTATACACTTGTCACCGAGTATTTTTCCACTAGTCATACACACTTCAAAGGTGATACCTAGTACGTGATACCTAATAAAATACATGTTTATGTGTTATTCAAGGCTTCTCCATGTGATTTTGGCTGAAAATCATTTATAGATTAATTAGCAAAAGGGGCAACCACTAGGGGCAGCGAACCTTACTCTGTTCTCTGTGGTGTTGGTCGTAGTATTTTTGGAAGTCCTTTCTGTATGATAGATTTGGAAGCAGGGTTCCAGATGAAGGCCTACATTACACTCGGCGCACTCATATCTAGTTTCTCGCCTGTGACAATGCAGCTGCTGGGATGGTGTTGGCTGCTGCGTTGTCTCTGGGAACCTACTTCTCACTGCTCGGGGCCAATAACTCACTAAAGTCAGTACTTGCCATTGTCACACTGCTTTATTCTTCACTTCTATGTCCTTGCGGCCGGGAGCCTGTCTCTCGGATCGTCCCCCCCCCCGCCATGGTGTCTGCCGCGCAACTGCTCCTGGTGCCCACAGTGGAGCTCACTGACTAAGGTCATGGGCTACGGGAAAGAGACTGGATGAGCGCGAGGGAAGCCCATGACAGCCTCTTTTGTCCTGGCACTTTTTCCGGTGCTGTTGCAAACTGTGCAGTAGCGCTGGGGATTTTTCTTCTTTTCAGTTCTTGGGATTGTCCTAATGAAGTGACGAACCACCAGCCGAACAATTGTTTTTCCAACTGTTTGCCTAGCAACAGGAGACCTGAAAGTTGAACTCTCGCAACGGTCTCTTGTATTTTGTAAAAACTTACGATGACGAAGTTGAAGCCTTGCTAACTTACGATGCAGTATATAAGCATTAGTCAATGCAAGGGACATCAAATGAAAAAAAAAATTGTCCACTATTTGAGGGTACGATGCTTAAAAGCATAGTATTTTGCCAGCTGATCTTGCAGATCGACGCCACCCATTATTGAATTATAGTCAAGAATGACTTGGGGTTTCAAAACTAGGTCTCCTGTCTGGTGGTTTGTCTTTCCAGTGGGGTTCATTTTTGCAGGTTCAGTGTGCATTGTGGTAAGCATAAGTACGTCCCTCTTATCTCTCCATTTTAGGGCTGTAATGGTATCTTTCACATAACAAAGCTTTCATCTTTTTTTTTTAGCTTTGCGGACGATACTTCTTTTGGAAGATCTTTGCAATTAGGCATCACAGTGCCTACAGCAACAGTGTCCTCGGAAAGTAGGCTAGAGAACAGCATAGGAGAAAAATAGTACCTGTCCGTAGCTACATGGTATCCCTTATTTAGCAGTGATGGGGGGTCCATTTTGCAAACGATGCACTATGTCGTATGTCGAACCATGGGAACTTATGGCTTGGTCGGTAGGATAAATATCTATATTCCAACAGCACCGTGAAGTACACTCACATAATTCACATAACTTTACACCAAACTTATCGGGTTTGTTGGGCATATACTGTTTGAACACCAGCCTTCCCTTCCAGGGTGCCATGGCTTCGTCAATACAAATATTTACTTCGGGTGTGTAAACATTTCTACACCTAGACACTAACCTATCAAAATAGGACCTAATTTTGAAAAGACGGTCATGGTCCGGATCAGTTGGTCTGGTTTGGCTTTCATTATTGTTTAGATGCAAACCATATAAAATAGTGAACCTATCTCTGGAAACCATGTTACGGAAAAATGGTGTAGAAATATCCTCATTTCAAGCTCCAGTAGTCCTCTAAATACTGTAGTCTTTTTGTACTAACCCCATTGCCCAAATCAAAGTAAAAAAAAACTTTCATCTTATCACTGGTTACATCGGTCCATTTGTTTAGCCTGTTATGAGGCAGATGTGGAACATTACCTTTTATTTGCCTTACATACCTGTTAGTTTCAAGGCAGATCTCATCGATGTCCACTTCATTAAAAAAAGGATTTACATAATCGAGTACTGTTGGATTTGGGGGCAAATCAACATTTCCGTCTTCAACATCGTAATCAGATTCACTACTAAAGCTTAAAAATTCGCCTTCATTATCAGTATCTTAAAAAAATACTCAGCTATAAAGTCTCAATCGTTAGGAACATCACCATCGGCGGCTGCTTTTTGGCCAGAACCAGCGCTGCCGCTCGATATTGACACCGCCATTTTGGTTTTCGCGGGGAAGCCGCCCGCTGGCCATGCATTGCCCGTTGTAGATAGCGTTGCATTACGTTGAATTTGATTGGATAAAACCTATCACGTGAATTATTTTTGGTGCTAAAGTTCGCATGAAGCATCCAAGACTACGATTAATCAGCGTTGAGCTTTCAAACGACAGTTTGGAGTGAAATACTACAACCAACAGTATGAATGAAAGCGTGCCTGTACGAGATACGGGTTCCGCGTTTGAATGAAGGAGCACGCGCCCGGTAGAAATACGGGTCCCACGTGCAAAGGGTTAAAAATTGCGATTTGAGACACAGCAATTTTAAAAAAATATAATTTGCTTTCGACTGGCTTACACTAGCGATGCCAAACAAGCGGCTTTTCGACAAAGCGCGCTTCAATTCAGCGGATTCTCCCTTGATAATTTAGACTTAATATTTAATTTAAATAAGATGATTTATTGTAATTTTGGAAGTTAAGAAAATATGGAAATCTCGGCATTAAAAAAATCTATAGGCCTATTTCCAAAGTTTGGCTAGGAATGTTCAGAAACAATTATTTTATTATCTTACAAAAGCATTTTCGTTAAAAATTTTTTTACGTTATTTAAACAGTAGGCTACAGTAATTTTCAAAAAAATATTAAAGAACTGGAAGTGAAATTTTTTTTAAATAAGTTAAACTAGTAAGAAATGGGTCTTTCACTCTTTAGCCACTTATTTCAGGATTACTGTAATTAAAAAAGAAATACCAGTCTATGAAGAATAGTACCAGAACTGCTAAAATATCGGTCTGAAGTAAGCCATAAGAAAATTCAGTTTGGAGAAAACTAAGAGACAAACCATGTAAGTCTAGTAAATTTCAGTTCGTTCTGATAAAAGACAACCGTGGAATCTTGAGATCCGATAGTTATTCGCTGATGCCACTTCCTAAATCTGTAATTAACATTTTTAATACAGTCTAAATGGTTTATAGCTATCGTTTTCCGTCGCCACGGCGAACCGCTACCTTGGTCCTCGATTCATGCTACCCACATATACCGCGATGCACGTACACGCGACGCATCGCGTGACGTCACATTACAATGACCGGCCATTAGCGACCAAGACAGCAGCATGCGTAGCGTGGTTCATGAGTTCACAG
>JAHWFP010112476.1:0-10857 GCA_023313725.1 Lithobius niger
CGCCTTCTGTGGCACCCCCTTCCCAGTCTATGCAATGCACTCATCGTTATCCCACCCGACAGAAGTGCAGGAGCCCAGCCGAGGCACTGGTTGTGAGTGCTCAGTCTCCCCCTCCCCCTCCACCTGCAGAGCCCTTGCCACCACATCTGGGCCGAAGGAGTGGTGTGGTCTACTGTCTCCCATGCTGCGAATGCAAAGCCGTCTTCATTGGCGAGACCAAGAGACAGTTGCTCGAGAAGATAGGCGAACACATTGTAGCAGTAAAGAGGGGAGACAATCTCAAAGGCATCGGCCAGCATGCAAATCATCGGGAGCACCAGATTCCACAACAGTTCCACAATAATTCCACAACAGTTTTGCTTTTCCTCCAATTCTCTCCAAGGAGGGCACCTGAGGGCCCTTGAATCTTCGTTTCAAGGGCAAGAAGATTCCATTCATGAACTTAACTGGTGCCTCCCACGTGTTGATGAAACAATCAGTAGGTTCTGATGTGAAAGCCAAGCTTGACAAGCAGTGGGGCTTGAGTGCGTAACTGTATATAGATCAGTGGTTCTCTCACTGAGCGTTGTCTGCTCAATAGTAGCCACAACCATGTAACGTTCGTATTTAAATTTTGTGCTTCGTTGCGTTCTGATAAAGGTGAACGGCCTCTTGTTATCACCGAAAATATAATGAGGGAACTTTTGGTGGTTCTAGCTTGAACTGGTGAAATTTCCTGAAGGTGGTATTGTGTTATTCTTCTTGATTCTTCGTGATTCTTCATAATGTTCACAATAAGCCACTGTAAACGGCGGTTACCGATCCTTTCAATTTTCGTAGCTCATCACCAGATGAAGTGCATGCTCACTCCCATCATGCAGCGCCACTTATACCCATATTTCGATTGTTTGAGCAATCGCTCGAGTAGGTCGCATGCTTTGCTTTCTGCCTGAAAATCACTGAGACTATCGAATCCATGCTCTCGTCAGGGAACAAAAATTCATGCACGCACCAAAAGACTGGGAGACAAGCACTCTTGGTGTCAAAGTGTAGGAGCTGTTATTTCTTAGATGACCTGTGTCATATTTGTCTTTCCGTTTCTGCCATGGTACAAAAGTATACTCTAAAAACTTGAAGTAAAATTGTTCAGCGTTGTTTGTCAATGGCCTGTTAGGCCACTAGTTCTGTTTTGTTTGCTGGTTCTGCTTGTAGCCCGAATATTAGTACGCCCGTTTCGGCAACCCCTCCTGTCACGCTGTCGTAAGTTTTGTTGGATATTTTGTTGACCCCAATTTAAATCTTCTGCACAGCTGACACTGGCGAGTTTGCAGTTAAACTCGCATGTTTCTTACGGTGTCCGGCTCAACCCCACCTTCCGTTCCCAAAATTCCGATTGGGATTTCCAATTTAATACTGTGGCAATGGGGACTGTGTTAGATCAGTTGTAGGCTTTTCAGGAAAACTTCATGTCCTTGTGCATGACATTCAACGTGATGAGTTCGCAGAAAGGGATGCCACTCAAGTCAAGATGACGGCTGCCATCATGTCTGGTAGTTCGTCAGTAGATGTTGTTTTGGGCGATCCTATGCCTGATGCTTCATCTGTTCGCCCATGTGTGTCTTCTTTGTCACTGGTGATGCTTCGTTGTTGTTACCAGAGTTTGTGGCTCGTCACTCGTACCCCTGCTTCACTGCTCCTTCGCTCCGTTGGAGATTATGCCATTGAGCTGGCCAAGGTTCGTCAAGACAAAGGAGCATCTACATCGTTCACCAAACCCAAGATCAAGACTTCATCCAGTTCGTCGAAGGAGAAGAAGAGTTCTGTCAAACGTAAGCATGCTTCGGTTTCTAAGTCTCTCTGTGTTGAACGAAAATGCGAAAAATGATGCAGTAACATCCCCGATTGTAGTCAGCCATGGTACGAGTGGAAAGTATGCCGCTGACGAAATTCAAGGCCTGGTTTATGAGGAGAATTTCGCTAGTATTAGTGATGGTGTTAACGTTAATTTGCGACTGGCTAAGGTGTCATGGTTGTATGTGGCTTGTACTCATCCATCGCATTCAAGGTATCGCCCAGCCCCCTCAGGGTTCTTGGGCGATGTGTGTAATGTGAGCGCAGCAACTCTTGCTCGGAGCTAGTCTACTGCGTTGACAAACTCGGGAGGGGGCTGGAGTCGTGCTTCTGGTTCGGGTGTAGTTTACCTGATGACGAAACGCGCACGACATGACCTGCCAACTGAGACTACTTTGTTTTCTTAACGTGTAAATTCCCTAGAGTCTCGTGCTTCAATTTAGGCATCGGTTTGTGGTCGTGGTCCTGATAATGATGTTGTGACAAGGAAGGATCGTCGCTTCGCCAGGCCGTCGGATTGCCAGTTCACTGGTTTCCCATGTTTGGGCTGGTTTTGTACACAGTGGGCAGCCGTTGGACAGTGGCGTGCTTGTGCGTCATAAGTTACCAGTACACAGTCCATCGCCGGAAGGTGTGTGTTGCCAGTAATTAGTAGTTTGCCTGTACACAGTGGATCGTCGCAGTTTCGTCACATTGAGCCATCCCCACTTCGTCATGATGACACTTCGTTGCATCATCACTTTTCTACTTTGCCGCTTCGTCACATCGCCACTTTGACTTATCGCTGCTTTTGCCACGTCTCCATGTCAACACTTAGCATATTCGGGAGTTTTCTGTTGGATGTTATTTCGGGGATGCTTCGTGACTCTTGTCCCACCCCACCTCTTCCTTGGCACCATATACGTCAGGGTTGGACCATTATGATGACGGTTCGGAGGATTGCAGCCATTCGACCGATGAGGAGGACATTTATGGAGAGGGTTGGTTTTATTCCGTGGAAGCAAGTTGCTGGTTTCATTCTCCATTATCTCCCTGAGATGTTCTGTAAGGAGCAACCAGCACCTGTAGTTAACTCCGATACCCTACCGCGGATGACCTTCGCTAACTCTAATGCATTGCATGCTCCGTCTCACCATTTACTGCAGTCTCAAGTGTTGTTTGGCTAGAGTTTGGACCTTAAGGCATTGACTAGAAAGGAATGTGCCGAGATTTCTGTCGGTCACCCCCCCCCCCATAACCCAAAGAAGCTGAACTTTTTCTTTACTGCGACTGAATTGGAGACACCCAAACAAGCTCATTACCACCCTTTTCTGGAGGCTGATTGTGTTGAATTCCTGTGTGCCTTCTTGCCCCTGCTATGACCAAGACGTCGCTTCACTGAGCTACGAATGCTGAGGATTTGGTTAAGTGATGGACTTGGAGGGCCTATTCTGTGTTGACACCTGCCCTCCTTTCTGGCTGAATCCCCATGTATGTTAAAAGATTGTTTGCAATTGATGAAGCATGCATCGTCGTTCCAGGACACCTTCAACTGGAGTCTTTGGGCATTTAGAAACAGTTTTCCGACATAGGGATGCATATCTTGGCTTAGTTTCTGGGTCCCCTTTGGACATTGTAGGGAGATTGCGCCTGCTACCCATTCATTCTTCTGCAAGTCTCATCAACAATCAGCTATTGTCTTTGGCCCATGAAGTAGCACGACAAAGCGGAGGCTCCTTATGTTCTGAAACTCTCTGTGCAGGGTGACCCTTCGACCAAACCCAAGAATTCGAACCCCTTTCGGAGGGGCCCATTTTGTCAGTCGTCCAGTGGCTCCCTTCTCCCCTAGCAAGTGGGTCAAGAAGGGGGGAGGTGAACTTCGCCGATCGTCACAAGGAAGCTCCGATCTCACGCAGCAACAGCAATATGTGGACTTTGGATCATATTGAGGTTGTGGAGGTTGCTCATTTCGAAGGTGCATGTGTTGAGAGTGGTGTCGTGGATCCCTCTGCCATCTTTCCTGACTTTGTTGCAAATTTTCCAGTTCTCGTTCACAGAACTGGGCTGGGAGTCAACTCCTTGTAGTCTCGCTTCCAACCGGCTCAGCCATTTGTTTTTCTGGGAGCCGAAATTGAACTAGTCAACTTCCTGATCCGTACTTCTCCAGAGAGAGTGTTGAATCTTCAGACCACCCCCTGGAGGCTTTACGCAGGCTGCCTTGGGTTTCCACCAGGGATTTGAGCGCAGTCATAGGTCTTCCCCGATGCTCGTTCTACTCTGACTTGGTGGACTCGACCCTATCCATTAGCTCTGGAGGGACAAATGGTTTCCACAAGACACTTTTAAAAAGCCCCCCCCTCCCTCGTGCCCCTATTTTTTTTTTACTGTCGGGTAGCTGCCGAAAACTAACACCATCTGACCCTGACTTCTATCGTGGCTTCACCCGGGCAACGTCTCAGCGGGAGTTCCTGTTCACGACCCCAGCCCGGATGTTCATCTCTTCTCAGACCCCTCAACCGTGTAGTGCCCACATGGACGACCTTACAGCGTCAGGAATCAGGTCGGCGAACGAGATGTGGTTCACATATGGTTCTCTCAACTGAAAGAGAAACTGGTTGCCATCATGTCCGACAACACTACTGCAGTTGCGTATGTACGTTTGGAAGGTTGGACCCACTCCCTGACACTCGTGGACGAGGTGTCGGCCTTTATCTCCGTGTGTCAAGAATTTCGTGTGAATTTGCAACCCAGATTGCTACCCAGACACATTGCCGTCAAACTCTAACGAGATGGCCGATGAGCTGTCGCGTTCAAACGCGATTCCAATAACGGAATGGATGCTGTCCCCAAGATCTGCAGGGCATTTTTCAATACAACAGGTCCACAAACCACAACCGTCAGGTCCCGCCCTTTTGTGTCCCCATTTCTGGATTACCTGGCACGCGTTGGCACAGGAGGTTCTGATCAAAATTTGGGAGCCCACCAGCTAGTTCTTCCTTGTGACACCGGTTTGGCCCAACGCACTGGATTTGTGGACCTGTTGGAGCTGTACAAGGAAAATACGGTTCTGCTGCCTCTATCAGCAGACCTCCTGACACAACATCGAGGCAGGACCCTTTATCAAAACCTGACCTTCCTTCATCTTCACACGTGGAGACTTTGACCCTGACCTGCGAGCGGCTGGTTTTTCTTTTCCTGTGACTCGTCGATTTCTTCAATGTCATACGGCGGCAACTGTGAAGGTCTACAAACGTAAGTGGCACCAATGGCATGCACGGTGCACCGAACAAAGCGTTGATCTTTGCAATCCATCGGTGACTTCCTTTGCAGTTTTCCTGGACCATCTCTTTCCAGTCAGGCCTGTACCCATTGCCATCAAAGTGTGCCGGTCCATCATCAAGTCTGTTTTTACTTGCAATAGGACCTTTGCAGCCGGCAACAGCTAGGTGATTTCTCAACTGGTACACATATTTGATAACCTCCAGCCGCAGGTCTGTCCTTTGTTTCTATCCCTTGTGCTGTCCAGTGTGGTGCATATACTTATGGACCTCTTCACAAGACGTCGTTACTTCATCTTACCCAGAAGAAGGTGTTTTTGGTGGCTAGGGCCACGGCAGCTCGCCAGAGTGAATTGGCCTCCTTTTCCAGGGATGACAGCCATATTCGTTTTAGTAAAGGATTGGTCTACTGTGACTCTGTCTTCCTGTGGAGTTCCGAGTCGAGATTCGCCATGCGGATGAAGTCCCGCACCCAGTTATTATTAGGGCCTTGTCCCCAGTGGTGGACCCTTTGACAGGTGAAAGTTCAGTGTCCTGTTCGCGCGTTGAAATCCTTACTCCCAGTTGCCAGCTTCGATGCAGCCACGACAAGATAGGACTTCTCCACGGACTCCTCTGTTTCTCCTGGTTGATAAGGGCTGACTCCTCTCCGGTTTCTTCGTCAAAAATTGCAGTCTGGATTTCTGAAGTGATTCGCCCTGCCTGTGATATCGTCCCCAATCATTTGAATATTCCCGGAGGTGCAAGCGCACGCGTTAGAGCGTTGGCTTCTTCTTTTGCATTTGCAGCTGGCATGCCTTTAAACGAAATTGTAGCCGCCCGCTTTTGGCGCAATAAGAACGCTTTTATTAGCCACTCACTCTACGTGAGATGTGAGTTAGGCTATTGGCGATGCACAGATAAAAGAACACATTATGGCTGGCAACTCAGTAGAAACGTTAATTTTAACATTTTAAAGATAAAATTAGTTTTTAGTTATCCTAAAATATTTACCTTTAATGTCAACCCACCCACCATCCCTGTTCTCGGTAAACAGATTAGTCCTGCAAACAAATGTGGAGATGAGTGGCACTGTATACTGGGAGTGAGCATGCACACCACCTGGTGGTGAGCTATAGTAGCCTCTTAAAGTGAAATGTAAGGTCTTTGAGCATTTACATAAACAACATAAAGCTAATAACTAAAAATCAGTATTTTAGGATAAGTAAAAGCTAATTTTTTAATGGAGATAGTTTTTGAACGAATATTCAAATATTATTTTTTATGAATATTCGAATGCAGTTTTTCCCTATTCGTCCAATTCCTAGTGAATGCATTCAACGCATTCCTACTGAAGGAGCACTTCCAGCTGGAAACCCTAGCATCAGTCAGAGATTCCCTTAAACAAGGCATGTATATGGTTTCCGTTGATACGTAGATGCCAGCATCCAACTGCATTTCATCTCTTCTGTTTCGTGTCAAAAGTGTGCACGTACTACTTAGAAGTGATCCCTTTTCGGTCATGCTGCAGCTGCACTACACCTGTTCTCTTAAGGTCTCCTTCCCGTAGTAGGGTTCCTTCAGATCCATCATGTTCGCTCTCACACCTATCACCCCGACAAACTGCTCCACAACTTCTAGTGTCCGCAAAATCTCCTTCGAGACCTACCGTTCTGCCTATCCCTCTTCACGAGTCTTGGACTGGGAGTAAACGTTGCGAAATCACGGTTCCTCCCAGCACAAATCTTTGTTTTTTGCGGGAGCCAAGTTAGACTTGTCCAGCCACCAGAAAGGATCGCAAAACTCTTACTCTTCCTTGGTCTCCATTCAAGCTTAGGCTTCGACTTCCACCAGGAACCTAGGAGTTATGATAGGACAAATGGATTCCGTATCAATGTTTGTGCTTCTGGGTGTCTGGAGGGCCAGACCCAACCCATGACCTGGTTTCGGAAGGACACATGTTAGAATTATTCATATCCATTAGTAGAAGTCGCATGTTAGAATGCATAATAGTACTGCAGCTTGTTATGCAAGCAAGCTGCTTTGCAGGAATGTCTGTTAGACCTAAAGGATCACTTTTAAAAGGGAACCCCCAAAAATGCCCCTTAGGATTCAAAATGGCTGCCGATTTTCTTTGGCTGAGTTGTGAAGAAATATTTCAGTTCCAACTAATTTTTAGTGCTGAAAGCGATAGTGGCTATGTTGGCTAAATACTAAAATGTCATTTTGGCGATGATTACTTTCACAAAAATGTCCGATAGAAAATGGCCCCTAGTCTACTTTTTCTTTGAAAATAGCGTCCTATTTTCAAGTTTTAAAATTAAGTGTGCTTAGTACTATTTATACATCATTACTCACTAACCTGGTACCACAGAAAATTAGTGGAATTAAGTATTAGATTGAATCATAGGTATCAAGCACATTTTGCTGTATCAACAGTTTTGTGGGCCGCCATATTAGCCGTGTATTCATATTTAAACGAAATGAATTCCTTCCTCAGCTGTATTAGATTTGAAAATCATTGTTTCCTCCCAAGCTCGTTGGAGCAAATACAGTTAATAAAAACCTTGCCTTTTCACGTAAGCTTTCTTCGGCTCAGCATTCTGGGTGATATTTGGACCCACTTTAAAACTGGCTACAGACATACCACAAGCACAAATTTCAAACGTTTATGCATACTGAGAAGCACTGGACCTCATAAGTTGGTGTATGCTCGTAAAAATGTTGATTTCCCAGTGAAATAAAAAAATGATTGAACGGCATGAACAGAATTTTATAATCAACAAATAACATGACATTGCTTTAAACCATCTACACTTGTTCCTGTTCTTCAGTAATGTTAAAACTGTTAAAGATCGAAATTTTGGCATAGGACAAAAATGAAAGGCAATTAAAAAATAATGACCAACCCAAAACCGTACAAGTTTACTCATTCGGATATTGGCACTACAACGTGGCCTCCGATATTTACAAGGTAGCAGACTATGCCAGGCCAGGAATTTCGAGAGCATCTGTGAGAGAAGTGGAACACTATCCTTCCAAATAAGAGACCATATTGAAGCAACATGATCGAGCCTGGCGTAGTCTGCTACCTTCTAAATATCGGAGGCCAGTTTGTAACGCTAATATTCAAATGAGGTAGGACAAAATTTGTCGGGTTTTGAATTGAAGGTAGTGCCTGAGGAAGATAGTCAGCTGCAATTTCATCTCCAACAACACAGACTATAAAAAATTTACCAAGATTGTGGTTTTTTCTTGAAACTTTTGGAATTTTGCGTATTGTGAGTCGTTTCTAATGGCTACTGCTTTCCAAAGTAAGCGTGTTGACATTTTTAAATTGTTATATGTGCTTAGTTTGAGTATTTAAAAAAAACGAAATACAGTTGTACCAGGGTTCCGCCCGGGTTCTGTTTCGTCCATTGCTGTTTCCCAGTTTTTGCTCAGTGTTGCCTGAACGTTCATTGCGATGGGCAATTTTTGTACTTGTAGCACTCTATTCCTCCCATCCATTCCCTCCCCTCCCTCTTTCGTCCCATCCTCTCCCTCCCCGTTCTCCTATCCGTCCCTCTCCTCCCTGCCTTTCCCTTACCTACCCGCTCCCGTGCGGCTCCCTCTCTCCTCTCCTCCTTTCCTTCGCTACACATAGTTGGATTTGGTTGGGTAGTTGAATTAAATATTGGCTCTCCCCCTTAACACACCTCCCAATCTATTTAGTTATAACATTAGAATTCCTAGAGCAGGACTAACACGCACTGCCCGACACTCCCCTCTCCTCTTCTCCCTCCCCTTCCTCCTACTCATCCCCCTTCTTCCCTTCGGTGTACATAGTTGCACATAGTGGGATCAAATACTGCCCCTCCCCCTTCCTCCCCGTCTCTTTAGTTATATATAGCATTAGAATACCAAGAGCAGGGCTAGATGCACTACCCAACGCATGGACGTTCCCCCTCCATTCCCACTCCCAGTCTATCTCTTTGGCTTGAGCAACCATACCGTGTGAAAAAAAAACCTGTCCTTCATGCATGAAGTCATGTAAGACTTGATACTGCGATGACCGCGCAGGGCAAATTGTTCGTCAAAGAAACAATGTGCCCAGTTTTAACTTTTTGCTGGCAAAAAAAATTAACCCGCTCGTCTGTTTTCATTGTTTAGTCGGAGTTGCTGTTCTCGTCCTACTGTGAAACTTTGCTTTATAATATTAGATAATATTACCTTAGTTTCAACTCGCTTCGATGTCAGGACATCACGTGAAATACAGATCTTTTTTATTTCTTGGTTCATTTAGAAGGTACAAGTAGATCGATGTAATCCGGAAAATGCTGGAACAGTGTCTTAACAGTCAACTCCTCATTCCTAACATATCTTCTTATACACTCCTTGTGTAATGCGTCATGGCTTAAGCATTTGTTGTACGTGCTCATACTTCTTGAGGACTTTTGACTAAATTGTAGGGCTTGATATTGACTGTTTGTTAAGCCAGGCGCTTGAAACCCTGGAAATGCCCTGACAAATAAAACGAAATTTCAGGCGTGGAAAAGTGCTTGAAAAACATGAAAATTGCCACAAGTCCTGGAAATGTCCACACGGAAAATCTTGTTTCTGTGTTGAGCATTAATGTGCAATGTTATGTTGAAACACACAAGTTTTAAAAAGGAGTATAAAAAAAAAAACCGTAACACGTCATGGACAGTAACTAAAAATAATTAACCAAAGTGCAGCAGTTGTAGTGCCAGTCCTCATCTTACAGTGTCTTTCAGTGGAACAAAATCTATCGCATATAGCTTGCCACAGTATGGATAAGTTAAAAAAAAATTTTTTAATAACCTTAATTTTGATAAGAGGACCCATCATAATAATAAAGTACGTAAGAACTTGTTTACACTAGCACTCTCTAACACTTCTTTTTCACCAGGGCGACTTGATCATACTAGGAACTGCACGTTACTTTTATCTCGAGTAGGGCATTGTTCAACAATATCTTTGAAGCTTAAGGCGCAACACTTCTTTAACTCTTCGTCCTTTTCTAACAAATTTCTTGTTAGTAACTTGTTTGTGGTACTCCTTAACAAATTCTGAAAAAGTTCTGGGATTTTAAGTTTACAAACAAGTACGGGCCCAGTGAATAGTATTAATTGAGTATCAAGTGCCACGGTTTATGGAAAACATGCCAAGATCAAGCCTTGTCACTTTTACGTATGCTTAAATTAAGTCTGTCATTCGGTCTAGGTGTTAACTCCAAAAATTTATCCAAATTCGTGCTGTGAAACAAGTAAAACTTTTTCTGTGTTTCCTTTTTATTACATTTAACAGCTTTTAAAAATAATAGCTGTGCTTTGATAGATGAGGCGTAAATGATGTCTAGTGGCACTCGCATGCACTGCCACGGTCGTGCTTATCTCGTAAACATCTTGAAGTGACTGCGACAAACGTTTAGTTCCCCATCAGCGGCTACTTTATGGTAATTTACATTCAAAATTTTTTACTGTTTATGTTTTGTTTCTTTGCCAGGTTCCAAGCTGCTGCATTCCTTGGCACGCAGGCCTTCCCCCCAGTCTGGGACAAGACGAAGAAGGAGGCCAAAAGGAAGGCAGCAGACGTAGCTATCCGCATGCTGAATGCGCAAGGGGCTTACCAGCTGCCTGTACAGACCAAAAACGCTGTAAGTGCATAAATCTATCTGAAGTTGGCGATGCCAGAAATTCTAAGGTGTTTTGTTTTGCTGGGTTGTCTTGTATCTAGGGTTTGTGACGTACTAGTTCTTAAACAACTCAACAAGCTTTAGACCACTTTT
>JAHWFP010112477.1:0-15250 GCA_023313725.1 Lithobius niger
CTTCGGCCACAAAGGAAATCAAAAATTTCACCATCGGTCAACAACGACGATTTCGGTTTGTTTCGTTATGAAAAAAAATATATACATTTATACTGTGTGGGCATTTCCTATTTCTCTCGACACGTGGCTGGTTTCCCGAAGCCCAACACGTAAGGTTCTTTTTCTTTTCTGGCTCTGTTGTTGGCCTTGCTACGGGATCCGGGTTTGAAACACTCTGGTCGCAGTGAATTTGTTGAAAACTAGACCTTGAGCTTGTTAAACAAGGAACACTAATACGTACGTGTATTTTAAAAAGAGAAATGTTGAATCTACGGGAAAAGTGGAATCCAGGGGAATGTTGAATTTAGTTGGAAATATTGAATTAGATACAAATTTAAATTTGGTGGACATTTGGTAGTTTCCGTATTATAGTTCCTGCATCTTAGCATTTTTTCAAGACGGCTGAGATATCGGTAAATAATGTTAAGATGTTAAGATATTCCCATATACTTTTAAACAATCAAATGTTAAGTTGTTTCGATACTTTTAACAATGAAATGTTAAGTTATTGATTGATTGATTTGTGTATTGAGCTGTAGAGGTCTACAAACCTATGCGCCCATGCTAACCTAACTAATGCTACCTTAACTAAACCGGAACACCTGGTAAACAGAAAACGAGAGAACATGGAGCACGGAGAACACCGAGATAAACACAAAAATACTCTTATCACCCCTATTTACAACCATGACTATTTACACCCCATGAAAACCATGACTATTTACACCCCATTACCATGACTATTTACACCCCATTACAACCATTTACGACCACAACTATATTACCTCTGTGACCAGCCAAAGTTAAGTTGTCCCCATACTTTTAAACAATGAAATGTTAAGTTATTCCCATACTTGGACTCTCACTTTTAAGCAATGTATAACAATGCTTTGAAATGTGTTTGTTATCAGGTTTGGACCTAAAGTCATGCATCCTAAACAAAACTCAAGCTTGTGTAATACAAGACACAAATCTTCACAATCAACCGGATAATACACATTCATTGTCCAATATTCGTTTATCAAGGGCAGAACATAACAACTACTGGGTTCCCCTTTATACCAGTGATACAAGGGATGTAGATTGCTACAAGAATATGCCAGTTGATTTACAGAACCTTGCCGCAGTTCGCAAGCATTTTGCTCTGGTCTTGGATTCGGTTTTTGACTGGACAGTACTGAGAAGATCCTCGAGACACAAACCATTGCGTATCCACGTATCCAGCTTCTTGCGGTTACTGGCGTGTCCAACAATGCAGTACAAAATGGGCAAAGTCTTGTCACGCAACACGTAGCCTCACTCCCAACAAAGCGATCCTTGTGAGATGGCAAAAGCGAATATCCCATTCGCTGACGAGACAGCAGGCGCGCTGCTCAGTTTTTCAACACTGTGTCACACTGTGTCATAATCACACACAATGGTTTGGAATTGAATTGAATTGAATTTATTGAGATAATAATGCCTTCAAGCAATACACTCACCTTAACTAAACTAACCTACTTACAGACTAACCACCCAATGCCATTGTACAGCAGAGGGCCACTAAGCAGACCCTGGAATGCGGGTTGAGCGGCGAACAATGGTTAGGAGGCTGCATCGAAGACCCGAGAGACATAACTGCACAAACCGGCCAGTGGCACGGCAAAAACCAAGAACCCTACCCAGGGACTCAGCTCCTGGCACCAAATGTGGAGGGACGCCCAGAACACTGAGGAGTGGGTCCCCCCCCCCCACCTCTCAAGGCAAAACGGCGTTGCAGAGCCCAGCGTGGGCAGTCCAAGAGAAAGTGGCGAACTGTTTCATCCCCCCCGTCCACAACTAAACTCCGGTGAACGGGCCCAATCAAGGCGGGCCAGGTGGGCCCGCAGCTGCACGTGACCAGTCCGTAACCGCGATAGCAGACCCGCGTCCCTACGGGAGAGACCATTGAGGAGACATGGGTTAGCAACGGACGTTTGCAAAGCAAACAGCCTTCGGCCAGTCTCACCACCAATCCAGGCTGCAGTCCATTCCTCTCGGAAGATCCTCCCCACAACTGGATGTAGGTCCCGGGGACCCAGTGCTAAACGGACCGCCGTGCAACCCCCATCACAGCCTCCGCTGGCCAGACCGTCCGCCTGCTCGTTCCCAAATTCACCCGAATGGCCTTTAACCCACCCAATGGACACGGACACCCCATGTAGTCCTAGGGTATATAACTTCCACCCAATCTCCTGTGCTATCGGGTGGGAGCACTGAACCGACCGGAAACAGCCCCTAAGGAACCCCAAGCCAGCCAGGGAATCGGACAACACCCTAAATTCCAGGAGGTGCAGTTCTGTCCCCACGTCAAGGGCCACTGACACCGCAGCAAGCGCTCCCACAAAAGCTGATGGCAGAGCCTCAACCGTAAACCTATACGCCAGGTGCAAACTTGGAACACAGACCCCAATCCCCCCACCCCCTGCCGAAAAGAGGCATCACAGTACACAAGTGCACAAGACTCTGACTGCTGTACTGGGACCACGGAATTCAAAATAGCCACACTAGCTACGCCACTCCACACTCATGGGGCTGGTGGGCAAACAACTATAGGCAACGGGTGGCCAGCGAGTCCAGGCGAGGCGATGCGAGGTGAGGCGAGGCGATGTTGCCTGGGCGGGTGGGTGGGCGGGGGTGGGCAATGGTTTGGAGCCACCCTTTACAACAATGAAAACCGAAAAAGTAGGGAAACAATGCTGGATTACTATAATTGTTGTCATTTTTCATTGTTTAAAATGAAACTTCAGGTTAGTTTAAAACGAGCGCATGGCTTCTGTTGACGTCCTAGGCTCATTAAAGAATCTGAATCGGAGTACTTTTCGTTGGGCATTGTTGTGCTACTTGTTTGTATGCATTTCACCAAAAGTATCCCTTTTACCTTATTGGGAGTTGATTGTTGCAATTACGTAAGAACAGTTAGTAAACTAATGTGAACAATACAAGACATTATTGAGGCAACTGATTTTGCATTATTAAACAACAACAACAACAAGGAACGAACAACAACACACAGCACTTTTGGAACAATGAAAAATGACAGCCAAATCACCAACGATGCTTTTAACGGGCAGAGGCAATGAAGAATTAGAGCTTCATATTTTGGGCTAGCTGTTATTGTAGATTAAAATACAGAAACGAACTCGTCTGCTGTAAAATTAAATGTTTAACTGATCCAAAGTCAAAACAGGATAGAAATACGAATAAGCTTTCCCGTAAAGTTTCATACTCCACAATGTTTAGTCCATGTGAAACCTTACTGCTGTATTCAAAATGTTTTTTTTTTTTTTTAGGTTGAACGTTGTTACAGCTTTCTGTGGTCAGGAGTACATGAAAAATAAGACTGACGAGCAGCTGAAAAAGTGTATTCAAAAGTTCGGCAGTATTTCGTAATTCTCCACCAAAGCGAGTCAATGAAAATAAAATGCGACTATAGCCTAGATCAAACCAGCATCATAACGGTCGTAATGATCCTTAAACCAGTGAAATTAGTAAACTGAGCTATGATTACATGAAAGTCCTCATAAGGAGGATACATTTTGTAGGGGAAAAATGTCCCCGAGTTGGATGCTGTTCCCACCATGTGCTAGGGTACAACTTACACTCCTCGTTGATAGCAAAATTCTTTATAAGCTTATGATACAATTATGCAAACGAGGTGAAGAGTGGAACAATTTTTATATTGATAATTATAGTCAATAAGTTTAATTTTAATTTTTTATAATGACAACACCTTTTTAAAATAATAATATATTAACTTTATTCAGTGAGTGTTGCCAAAGATCTAAAGTCCTTGTGTGGTTGCAAATTTAGTCCTAATTTCATAATAGTAAAGAAAAAATATACAAAAAAAAATAACATAGTATGGTAAAAAAGAAAAATATGCATCATAGACACACACACACACACAAAAAATAACAATAAATAAAGAATAAACCTAAACCTTAGTTGTCAATGAGCCACTCTTTTATTTTATGGTTGACAGAAGTGTTAAATCGAGTAATTTTGATGGAATGAAATTTAAAATTAGAAAACAAAAACGAGCTTGTTTGATGTTTAAGGTAAGGTTTAACTGATCCGAAGTCAAAACAGCAAAGTAACTCAAATAAACTTTCCTGTAAGGTTTCACATGCCGCAGTGTTCCTGTACTGTTTAGTCCAGGTGAAACCTTACTGTTGCATTCACATGTTTTTTATAGTTTTTTACTTACAACATGATAAGTCTGATTGGTTCATTCTAACCTGGCTAAACGACTTCGCTGAAAAGCCATATTTTTAGTACAGACTTGTAGATTAAATAATTCAGGGTTCACGCGACTCCTTGAAAACCTGGAAACTTCTTTGCAAATAAAAACAAAATACCAGTCCTGATTTCTTGAATATGAAACCTTGAAAAGTGGTGCGTGTATCAACAGGATGAACGGAAAGGAGGCTGCTTGACTAGAATAATACTGGAAAATTTAACCCCCGAAAGTAGGCAAGTGCATAGTCTATATTACACACTATATTATTCTTACAACAATTTTAAAAGTTGGGATATGGTTTTAATTTTATTTACGTGTCTAATGGCTGAATACAGCAGTAAGGTTTCACCTGGACTAAACAGAACAGAACACTGCGGTATGTGGAACCTTACAGGATAGTTTATGTGAGTTACTTTGCTGTTTTGACTTTGGATCAGTTAAACCTTACCTTAAACATCAAACGAGCTCGTATTTGTTTTCTAATTCGTGAAAGTTTGACATACCAAGTTGGCTTTCTGCATCTTTGCAAACGCACTGAATTTCGCTCGCTTATTCGGTGCAAGTCTTTCTTTTGGAAATTGGTTTCTCCGCAGCTCTCCTTTAGCGGCTTTGTCCGTTATTTGTAATACCTATAAGACAGCAAGACAAATGGGTAACGGACAGTTTAGCTTTAACACGGGAGAGTGATGTGAAATCATTGTATAAATCAATTCGTAATAAGGATCGATAATGCTTCCTCTTCACGTACGGGTGAATTGATATCTCACCAGCATTGTTAGCATTTTCTTAATCTTCAGTCTTCTTCTTGGTTTGGCGTTTGCTGATTGGCATTGTTGCCTAAAAACAAACAATGTATAACAATAAAACGGATCGTTCAGGGCACCGTACCTCCGGAACGGGACGACCAATCGAAATTTCTGTACCTATAAAGGGCACCTCTCCGGAAGTAGCTCTTTCAAATGAGGTAAAAACCAGCTTTCTAGGACAAACGGTTTAGTCTGTAGAGACCATTGTATAAACGTGTCCAAATAACAAGAACTAAGAAGTCCAAGCCAAAAATGAAACTCACGATTCCAGCTCAAGTCCAGATCTCCAAAGTGACAAATCGTAAATTAATAAAAGTTGGTACTCGAGTTCAGCAAGTCCAAATAAGCTTACATATTAAATTTGAGAGAAAACTATTAAAAGTCAGCGGGAAAATTAAGCATCGAAATTTCGGCTTTAACATGGGAGACCGAAGTCAAACCTTTACTCCCTTCACTACCTTTACTACCGCCTTTACTAATATCTCCTGAATCAAATATCGGAGATCATTAGACATTAGAGATGGACGTTAGTAGCGGACAAGGGTCGGAATAAGGTGCTGACGAGGCATTGTTGTTCCATCGAATCGGGTAACACTGTTATTCACATAAATTAGTTATTAATACGAGGCAGAAAAAATCGGGTAGAAGTGGTATCGGTATATTCATGTCATCTGTTAACGTGAGGCAGACAAATTAAGGTAAACTGGTATCGCCAACATCTGTTAATACGAAGCAGAAAGGTCATGTAAAACTGTTATCGCTAATAAACATACATTTGTTAATATGCGGCAGAAAGGGTCAGGTAAAGCTGGTATCGCCAATTCATCCAATCTGTAAATATGACGCAGAAAAAAAATCGAGTAAAAACGGTATAAATGAATATGAAGCGAAAAAAAAAT
This sequence comes from Lithobius niger, assembly GCA_023313725.1. Taxonomy (NCBI): domain Eukaryota; kingdom Metazoa; phylum Arthropoda; class Chilopoda; order Lithobiomorpha; family Lithobiidae; genus Lithobius; species Lithobius niger. The sequence continues at coordinate 6,006 of JAHWFP010112477.1, forward strand.
TGGGTAAAACTTTATCAGTCAATTCAAATAAATCAGTGAGCATGAGACACAAAAATAAAATGAACCTCTCTTTCCCCAGCCGATACTTTAAGTTTCGTTCACTGCATCAGGTCCTTGAATAAGAGTTAAGAGTTAAGAGCTAACCTCGTCAAAAACATCCACAAAGAAACTCATGGTTACAAAGTGCTGTTTCTCCCTGTTGTTGGCTTGGGACCTGTTAAAGCAACATCCGGCCTGCCTTATAACCTTCCGCCTGCCTTACAACAGCCACGCGCCGATCGCATCCGCGCAATTACTTAGCCAATGTCAACTGAGACAGTAGCTTCGTTACTCACAGCGAAGAATGCAGTCACTGTCTCAGTTGGCATTGCGCCTAATAGACAAGCCAGCGTGAACGCATTAATTGTGTCGTCAAAAACTGGAATGATTCTTGTATTTTAAAATCACAATTTATAATTTTCTAGACTAGTGTCTTATAATTTTGCTTCGATGGTCTATTGGAATAATTAATTTTAATTTTTACTGCATTAGGTTTTAGATTTTTGATCTCATAGTAATTACTAGCAAACAATTAAAATTAATACTGCACACACACATATAAAACTTCAAGGTCATTGTAGGCGCGCAAAGGATCATAATACGTTCTGGAAGAACGTAAATAAAGTTCCCCAATATTCAACAGAAAATATCCTAGACGCCACATTTTAAAACGGATTTTTAGCAAGGGAAAGACTAACGGTAAGGAAATAGACCTTTAAGGCCGTACTTGGTGTGGAGGATCGAGAAAATTGATGCTGGGAGGTATATCCCTTTAAGCACTGTGGCTCCTCGCGACAGCATAGAAACCGAATCCAATTCAAACCAACAACAGAGAAAATCAATAGAGGCTGAAAACGAGATGATGCTGCCATCTCTCGGACTTGTTTGGAAGTAATGAGAAATAACGCCTGTGTAGCACTAGAGAAGTGTGCAGAAATAGAATTAGCGGTAGATTATTAGCAAGGGAGTCGGTTTTATATTTTATAGGGCAGTGACACAACGTAGTATTATTGTATATAACTCTATGCTGGAGCCAGTAACTGGGATAGCTGCAAGGGTCACTGGAGGGAAACGAAGGGCATCTTACTGAAGACAATGCTGCTAAAAGTGGATTTATTAGGCCTATAATGCGCGATTTTTGTCGATTTGTTGGCAGTTGCTGACATTTTTAAGCAAGTGGAATCTTTATTTTCCAATTACAACCTAGCAGCATAAGGGATTGGAGAAAACAACGTTTTTTTTAAGCCTATGAAATCCGCTCTCAGAGCACTGCCTTGACTAGAAGTGCCGTTGTTTAACCCGCCATTTTAATCTAGTGCCCCTTGCAGCTATCTCTCTTGTAGGCAGTATGACGTCACATGACGCTGCTCTATAGAAGGTGTGACGTCACGGTAACGCAGCACCATAATAAAGAGCGGCAGGCATTTTATTCGGATAATCTGACAACCCACACACCACACAGTCGGTTAATTTTTATGCATTCTATGCTTAATTTGTATTATACACGATCGCAAGATATTGTCATATTTCCAAAAAAAAACCTGCAGTCGTAGCATAGAGGGACTACAGTTTTCATTTCTCTTCAGATGTTGATACACTCCAAAAATTGCAAAACACAATTATAAAAACTTTTGTTGTTACAAGATTGCGTCATTCATTCACCAGCAAAAATTAAAATGTTGAAAATTGAACAATATTACGAAATCATATTGTAATTATAAAGAAAATATGAAAATATCGAAATCGTCGAAAATCATACACTAGACATAACGTAGTACAGTAAACCACTTTATGCACTCACGTGGTCGTCGTATTTAAAGTGACTTTTGAGTATGTTTATTAATTTATTAGCAGTCTTACCCTGCTTCGCCTGGGGTTTTGTTGCACGCAGGGTTTTGTGTTGTAGTGTTCGTCTGGTGTTTGGTTTGAAGGGTAATTTTACCTGTTAATTGTAATGGGTAATTTTTGTTACTTCAATACTCCGCTTTCCTCCAATCCACTCTCTCCCATCTCTCCTTCCCATTTTCTCCCATTTCTCCCTTCTCTTCCCAGCCTCCTAACTGTCCCTCTCATGGTTACGTCCCGTTTCGCCAAATCCCGTTTCGCCAAAAAGAAAGCAGATTAATAGCTTTGGCCTAAGGGGCCAGTCCCGTTTCGCCAAATATCGTTCACGAAATTTTAGGCACACGAAACATTTAAAACATTTAACACGAACATTTATAACATGATAACGGTCAGACATTTATAGACAAACACCCGTTTTAAAGAATCCCATTTTGCAAAATACTTTGTTTCAAATCATGTGCCTCGCTCGCGCTGCCGCATACACACATAGCATCGGAAACCACAACTAATCAAAAATTACTTCTCATTACGTACGCCTCTGTAACTTCTGCAATGTTAAATTTTTAAAGAATATTTTGATTCTGACTTCGGGATTCTTCAAAATGGGAATCCCCGTTTGGAAAAGGTTAACCGTCACGTGTGTAACTAACTATTCTTAAAAGAGAACTTTGGCATTGACGTAGTGACGCCCAAGCATTCTAAAAACAATTATATTTAAAGCACACGTTTTCCCGTCTGTATTGCCAGTTTTCAAAACTCTTAATAAATCAACTGGGGTAATTCTTCCACTGCTTGTCTCTGTTAAATGTTTGTCTTTTAAAGCCCCCATTACATAAAAAAAAGATATTAAATTTCGCGTGCGTAAAATTTTGTCAAATTCTTTTTGGCGAAACGGGATTTGACGAAACGGGACTGGGCCCTGAGGGCAAAACTATTAATCTATATATTTTTTTTGGCGAAACTAGATTTGGCGAAACGGGAGTTCACCCCTCTCATTCCCTTCCACCCATTTGCTACACGTAGTAGAATTTGGACGGGTGGTTGAGTTAACTACTGCCCCTACCTCTTTTGCAACATTTGCAAAATTTGATTCGGTATCGATCCCAAACAACAACAACAAATCTCGTCAGAGTTTTAGGTTCAGTTTTGGCTTGAGCGATCCGTCAGTGTGAAAAAAAAAAAGCCCGTTCTTCGTATATGACGTCATTTAAGACTTGACGCTGTGATAACCGCGTAGAGATAGTCGAGGCAACAATGTGCCAATGCCAACTTTTCGCAGACAAAATAATTAACATGCTCGCCCGTTTTCATTGTTTCATTGTTTCGTTGTTGCGGTACTTGTTTTGCTGCGGAACTTTGCTTTAGGCCTATAGGTTAACGTAAGATTTAGTAATTTTTAATAAATTGTACTTAATGAAGAAGTAAAGCAAAGGAAAAATTAACAGCAAACAATATCTCACAAAATCAGCATCAATTAAACAAGATCAAATTGATGCAAGCAAAGAACATTGCGATTCAGAAATGATAGGAAAAAAAAAAACAGAAATAAACCAAAATAGAGCATTAATAAAAAAAAAAAATTGGCAAACGCAAACAGAAAAATGTCGAAGTGGCTGATGGCTCACCTAAGATGCTGAAGAATATTACGCAGAAATTCTTCATACTGGTTTGTTAGTCTTGTTATTAATGTTGTTAAAAACTTGTGATTTAATCTGGTACGTAATGCCTTATTTTTGCATTGGGCCATGGCTGTAGTTTTATTAAATAATATTTCTGTAAAAACTCACTACATGCGAGCTAAGACTTAGTGTGCAACACTATGGATTAATAAAAATAATAATGATAATCTTTTTTTTTTTTAATCATTCAAGATGATGCCGATTTTTCCCATCATTGATGTTAGCGAATCGAAACCGACACCCAGCCGCCCTGAACGCTGCTAAAAATCAATAGGAGCATCTAGCGGCACCCTTGCTGCTGCCATCTGTCGGTACTGTTTGTAACTATAGTAAACTCGAACTAGAGAAGTTCAGATATCGCAACGAAAACACTTAGGACTGTTGTCGATGACTGTTAGCACTAAAACCACCAAAACAGCCTAGCCAGTTCTACAACACTCGTTGTCGTTATCAGGCCCGGACTGGCAGCCCTGCAGGGGCCAAGTGCCATGACTTTTTAAAGAGGCGCCCATACACAATCCGGGTGGGGGGGGGGGGGGGGGGGGGGAATTATGCGAGCTTATAAGGGACCGATCGTTGTTTATGGCCGAAAGAAGGAGGGCGGAGAAAATGAAAAGGTGACCACCCCCCCCCCTTTCAAAACCCTGAAAAATTATTGACCTCCCACTCAAGGTCCAAAAATAATGTGACCCTCAAAATAATCCATTTTCGTGTGCCTATTGAGACTGTCTGCAGATGATTTCCGGTAGCCGCACCGAGAAAATATCACTAGTTGTAGAGAAAACGTGCCTCACTTTTAGCTAAAGGACAAGATAAAGTTAAAAACGTTCCATAAAACACTGATGTTCCTGACACCCATCTTGCATCAGGCTTCATACAATAAGTATGATGTGTCCACATCCCTAACTTAGTCAGCACCTGAAAGACAGAAGTTGCCAAGGAACCAGGAAGCAAGGCTTTTCTAGAAAGTATAATGAAAAAACTACAGTAGGTGGTAGTGATACGCACAGCTTCAAAACCGAGTACATACTCACATCATGGGGTCCCAAGCTTGGAGGCTTTTAGAAATTGCAACTGATAAAAGCATTTTTTTACGTACAAAATTACCTCCTTTCACCCCTTCCTCCGTGCGATAAATAATGACCGGTCCCTACGGGTTTTTTTTAGTCTAGTTTTTAGGGACTGCTATGAAATTCTGAGGAAGGGACCAGATTTTTTGCCAGCCAAAAAATTACGAAAAACAATATTCATCATCAACAACAGACATTTCACTTATAACCATAAAAACTAAACAAGACCCTTTACGAATCGAGGGGAGGGTCCATGCGCTCTGTCCAATCTGGGCCTGGTCGTTATAACATATTACATTACGAAAAATAACACCAAGGAACATAGGACCCTCTTATTTTCATCCCCATCGTTGAGGCGTTTATCAACTTGACCCCTTAGGTTTCTCTTGGTCTGATGTCCTTGTGCTCTCTCTTGGTCTGATGTCCTTGTGCTCTCAGGTTCCTTTAGTCCTGACACTTCCCACTGCACCGGGCTCCTGTAGCAACCAATGGAATATCGTGGCCTCTTTCACTATGTAAAGATTTGTTATACAATGTAAAAGATCAACATTATAAGGCAAAGTCTCGTAAAACACGCCAACCCCTAAAACAAAACGACGACAGCAGCTACCCACAATGAAAACGGGAGCGTGTCAATTCTTTGGCCAGAAGTTGAAACTGGGCTGTTGTTGCCTTGAAAAGTTGAAATGGCACATTGTTGACTCGAAATAATTTGCTCTGCCTGGGAATCTGGCTGTTGCAGACATAGGGCCTTATGGCTTCGGGCAGATGACCAGGAGTGGTTAACGCTCGTTAAACCCAACAACAAACACAACCTCAAGTCAACCACCAACCATTAAACCGCACCATAGCATAAGAACTCGCCGGATATTTACAATAAAAAACAAAAAAGGCACAAATCCCAGAGCTGAAAACTCCCTTGTCAAACAACATACTCCATCTTAAATAGTGACGTCACCGATCAACAAACACATGCAATTGTTTAAAACAAATTTAACGGGTGAGAACAAAACAACTTGTGTCATTTTACCAATTCTGGAAAGTTTTTTTATAACATCCGTAGCACGTTGTTTGTTTACAGTGATAGAACAAATGGCACAAGTTATTTTGTTCTCTCCCGGGTAAATTTGCTGTAAATAATTACGATTTTCTGTTGATCGGTGACGTCACTATTCACGATGGATTGTGTTGTTTGACGGCGGAGTTTTCAGCAATGGAATTTGTGCCGTTTTTGTTTTTATTGTAAGTATCCGGCGAGTTTTTATGCTATGGTACGTTTTAATGGTTGGTGGTTGACTTCAGGCTGTGTTTGTTGCGGTTTTTGTAGGTGATGAAGGTCTGAAGAGTCTTTAATTGGCCGAAAATTAAAGGTGTTTCCTTGCATATGTACTTGCAATTTTTTGCCCTGGTAATAACCATCGAAAGTCGCAAAACAACGTTCTACCAGTCCATACCATTGAAATGAACGCCAGATGTCAACTGATTTTCATCCTGGACGTACGTTTTATTTCCGTTCTCTTAATATGTAATCAGAAGTGCGACGCTTGAGGTTTGACAGCCATACCATTCGAACTTAACCCCAAATTCATCCTCAAGCCGCACTAATATTTCCCTCTAAAAGTCACCCACACAGACGCTCGGAAAGGTTCATAAACATGACTGTTGAAGGTGGGTGGCTAACGATTGTGCATCAGTCTTTGTTTGCTTGGCGATCACTGGAGATGACATCTTCAATTTAGGTCTGGCTTTAAATTAAACCAACGATTGTACTCGTTCACGTAGCTGCTGTGCATGCAACATCTTCCAAATGAAGATCTCAAGAGAAGAACGATCAATGTCCATTTTCACGAAATATGAAGTAGCATCGTGATACTATACCCTCATGCTATGCATATCTAAAACGATCAGTATCCAGAAACGCTCGCCTAAATGTCCCCTAAATTCTCATTTGAATATCTACTATGATGTGAAGAAGGATCAATGTCCACTAGAGGAAGCCCGTTCTCCGGACAGGTGTGGAAGGATGGCCGAAGGGGGTTGAGCCACTAACACTGATCCTTGCTATAGGGTAGAGGGGAATGCTACACATTAATTGGTGGTTTTAGATATTTGTTCAGATTTGCCTCGTAGAGAAGCCTTTTGAATGCAGAAACAGTGGGCGCACGTGCCAAATCACCGTCCATGGCGTTCCATACTAGGGACTACCAGGATCGAAAAAAAATTTCGACGACAGTCAAAATGGGAAGGTGGGAAAATGAGTTTCCAGCAGTGACCTCGGGTGCGGTTGGGCACAGATGCAAGATCGAAGAATGGTAGCTCAATATGTAGATGCCCATGGAGAATCTTATAGACCAAGATTAAGTCAAATCTTAGCCTACACAGTTCCAGAAGTTCCAGGCCGGACCATGATGAACGTTCTTCGTAGGTAACCTGGTAACGTGCGTATATGCAAGATTCTTTAAGTCACTCCGATCACTCAATCAGCACGTGTCCCTTACCATCATAAAACCTTCTTCCCGCTTGCCTTCTTGTCTGCAGTGATAGCCTGGTGACACCGAATTGTTATCACGGGGACTGTGAAGAACTGCTTATTTCCAGTTCGGCATTGTGCAGCCTGTCACTCATGTTGAATTCCATGCTTCATCAATATTAAGTTTCTTTATGCCTGTTTTGTGCATGCTGGATGACAAACGCTGATTTTCGTTCGCTTCGATCACTCAATCAGCGCATCTCCCTTACCACTGTAAACCCTTTTTCCCTATTGCCTTCAGTGTCAGCGTGGTGACAGGCACTGTGAAGGACTGCTCATTTCCAGTTTGACATAACGGCTGGGGGTCCAGTCCCACAGTCGACCACCGCCACCAACCAAGAGCTGTTGTTTGGCACACACACAAAAATTTGGTTTTTATTGGGGAAAGTTACTACTGATCTTTGTTATAAGGATCTCCTCACACCCAATGATGATGCTAGGCCATGATCCTCCAAATATTGCCCCTATCCTGACCCCCACCTCCAGAAAATAAAATAATACAAAAAAGTTGCAGGGTAAACTTGAAATCAAATGACTAAACTGACCTTTTATTTTTTTTACTTCGTATTAGAAAATAAGAAAGTAAGTATGAAAACGTAAACTCTGTATTTCTATTACCTTAGGGCATTTACTACGTATTTATCATAGATCATATACGAAGATCATATATCACCAGTCCATTATCCGTTAATGTTACCAGCCTTATGTTAGCGATACCTACCCCCTGTCTAAAACTAATAATCCATCAGGCTACGCTGACTTGTTGCAAGACCGTAATTTTAAAACGTCCAAGAAAATAATTATGACAATACTCTTTATCCTGGCGTTTGCATTGTTGTTGTTCTGCTCGTTAAGCGTTTAATACTGGCGCTTGCTGATTTACGTTGTTGACTAATAACAATGTTGAAAACAATGAAACTGCTCATTCGGGGCCCCGTAGCTCCGGTATGGAACGATCAATCGAAATTCTGACTTAAGGTGCAAAAATACACCTGCACGGTAGCTGTCCACAGACACCATCCGCACCATCGCACACCAAATATTAACGGAGGAGATGCAGGAACAAAATTCGTGAAAGTTGGCTGCGGTAGACGATTAATATATTACAAACAAAAACGTCAAGTGTGCCGTAAAAAAAGGGGTTCTATAATTGAAGTTTCATTTTACTTGTTAAAATGTACACGGATACAAATTGGTGATTTTTAATTGAAATAATCAAATGTACAATTCAGAAAGTTTCATATGTTTAAGTGCTGTTGTGATTTACGTGGGCACAACTAGTATAATTGGTAAAGCACAACAGGACTTAGACAGATGCAATTTTCTGAATTGTACATTTGATTATTTCAATTAAAAATCACCAATTTTTATCCGTTTACATTTTAACAAGTAAAATGAAACTTCAATCATATAACCCTTTTTTTTACGGCACACTTGACGTTTTTGTTTGTAATCCGTGTACCTTTTTACGGCTATGGTGTCGCGCTATAAATGTTTATGCTGCAGTCGATTGTTGCATGCACGAAGAACAGATCTGGAGTTTGCTGAGTGGCATTGTTCCCTAAATACAATCAATGTAAAACAATCAAAATGATCGTTTAGGGTCCCGTAACTCCGGAATGGATCGACCAATTGAAAAAGTGGTCCCTGTAAGGTTGAAGCCCAGGGAAATTTCTGGCTCAGATCATGTTTCAGATTTTAGGTAGGTGCAGTAGTTTTTTCTGAAACCGTGTCAGCCAAGAAGAACAAGCACAAGTACCAGAACAACAACAACAAGAAGTGAACAGTTTTCAAATTTGCGTGTGGCTTCCTACGTTTACTCTTGCACGGAATTGCATAAAAGTTGGTGTAAAGTTTGGAAAAGTCGCTAATTACTATCTGGCCAAGTTTGGTCAAAATATATTGAATAGAAACGGAGAAATTAATAGTTTTAGTTTTGCTGGAGAGACGACTTCAGTCATCGCCGTGTATGATACTAGCTGTACCCCCGGTGTAACATACGCCGGTCTAGTCGGTTCACGCATCCCTAAGCGAAGTACTTTACTGGCTGAATGAAATGAAAATGGCGCCAAGGGCCACCCC
>JAHWFP010112494.1:0-11390 GCA_023313725.1 Lithobius niger
TTGCCATGGTAACAACGCTAAATGGATTAGCTAAATCCGACATCGTTTGAGTAAATACTTGCAGTCTTATAATCCGTGCCAATAATATAAATAATTCCTCATGACGAAACAATTTTCCCAAACGCTTCTGAACTCACGTTATTTGCCGTTTTCGTTGCGAGGCGGCAGACATAAAACCGCCGCCATGTTGGAATTTGAGGTGATTTCTAGCTTCTAGCTGCGAGAATGCAAAAGCGAGTGGATGCATAAACGTGCCCTAACAATGTCGAGCGAGCCATTGTAGATTCTAGCATGAGGAAAGCGGGCGATATCCTTCTTTTCACCCGTTTTGAAGCTATCAGTCCGACGTACATTGTTGAGCGCGAGTGGAATACATTGTTGCGTTTAGCCAGAAGAAAGTTTGTGTAGAATATTCGTTAAGACGCAATGCTACAAGCAACGAAAAGAGCAACGTTTAATTTTGAAAGCTGTTGCAATGTTGTAATTAATACGAATTTTTGAAGGATTTTTTTTTTTTTTACGTTTGAGGTGGAGTTGGTTTCAAAACTTGTTCCATTTAATTGATTATATTCCGTTGCTTTATTCATTTTTTGTCGAAACCAACGTTCGTAAAGCAGTGGTCGCAATGTTGTGAGTGACGTGAATTGTTGAACGTTGCTATTTTTTATTTGTTTCAGTAAATTTCTTACATTTGTTTGTTTTCTTCCACTTTTCTGTTAACACATAGGCGGGCTGGGATCCAAGTGGAGTGGGCTAGGATCCAACCATCCAAGAAACACATACAAATTGTTGGCAAATTCGAGTTGTCGAGTTGGTAAAATCGGACAAATTTTCACTGCAAATTCCATTTTCCACGAGTACTGGTTAATTATTATCATCATTTCGTCAGTTTGAAAGTAAAGTTTACAATACATTTTTTCCATCAGTTTTCGCAACACTTCTGTGTAGCTTGGGAGTAACTGAAACGCTGCCCCTGATCATTTCTGGTTGCTTCCCTGCACACCTAGACTGTAAGGAGTGGGGGAAAAGTAGCTCCACGAAAATTTGCGTAGTTGACGAAATTGAAAATTGACTTGGCCGTTTTGTTTGCTATGTCACCACCATAACTTATAAGTATCACAGATAATGTAGAAAATAAAAATAAAAAATGGACAAAACTGTATCCCCACCGAGTTTGAAGTCGTGATAACAATTAACTTCGCGAAAATCGTACACAGTTGGCAAAACTAAAAACTGAGTTGCTATTTACTTCCAATAGTTCTTTTTCTGTTAGACAGTGCCTCTCAGAAAGGGTTTCAGCGTGGAGCAACTCGTTACTGGTATTTTAGGAGGGTAGAAAATTACTGGCATATTAATATACCAAAACACAACATCACTGCCAGGATTTAAAACGTTTCTTAGGTAAAGCAGAAATATCAACAAACTCTGCATAAAACAAACTCTGCGTAAGGACTTCTGCCAAGTTATCGCCGTCTAAAGCTGTGATATCAAATAAATCTAAAAAATTAATGCAGAGTTATTTGATTTACTAGTTCGTCTGCTATTCCATCAGTGCCTTGGTTTTAGTTAAAACAGTAACGTGAACTAAAGCTGTACTTCACGGAAATCCGGTACAGTTGGCAAATTCAAAAACCGAGTTGGAAAAATTGAATTAGCTATTTGATTTTCTGTTGTCCTTTTTCAGTTAACCTATCGCCACTAAATTCGAATTTGTATTAATGCAGAAACAACTACATTTTTCAAATGAAAATTGTTAAAAATTTTAAACTTGTTAATTTCGAAGGTCCAAAATTTGACGATAGGCGTTCATAAGATCCCATATTAAAGGACAAAAGTGATCCAAAGGCCACGAAATGAGGGTACAAATTACCCTACGGGACCGGTAATTATTTATTGCCGGGGAGGCCGGAGGACCCTCTCAAGGGGAAGGTCATACATTTTTCAGGTACCGTCAAAAGGGGGAGGTCAAAAACACACTGACCAACTGGAAAAAAGTCATTTTTGGACCACAAAAATGGCACTTTCAGCAGTCAAAATTTCCAAAAACGGCTCAGCTTCTGGGGGGCTTGCCTCCCAAATCCCCCATGCTGTTTACAAGGTTTTGAAACTAATAATACTATTATTGGAAGTGCAGTTTTTACAAAAAACTATATAGAAAAGCCTTGGCACCTGGTTTCTTGGCGTCTTCTGCATTTCAGGTGCTGACTATGTTACGGATGTGGTCATACAAGCTAACAGTGTTTTCATGATACTTTTGTAGGAATCTCGATAAAAGATGGGTGCAAAATATTTTTTGGAGCGTAGTCACATCATTTTTGGACCTTAGGGTGGGGGGAATCAAGGGTTTTTTCAGGTCTTGAAAGTCATCAAAAATTTAGTGGTCACATTTTCATTTCCTACCCCACCCCCACGGCCATAAATAATAACCGGTCCCGAAGTTCCCCTGAATCAATGGAAAAAAATTAAATTGGAGCATGTTGATTTCAAATGTGGAAGCTCTTCTCCAATAATACCTCAAGTTGTTTTGGACAAAACTTAGGTAAAAAGTTTCGCCATTTCTTTCGTCTTTCTTTCGTCTTTCGACGCTCCATTATTTAAAAACTGGAGCATGTTTTTGTTTTAAAATGTGAACTTAAGTTTTTTTTTACAATGATACCTCTAGGCCTGTAGTTGTTTGGGATACAACTGAGAAAAAGATTTCATTACTTTTCACCTTCCCATAGTACATTTAAAAAAAAATTATGTCCCTGACCTGCTGCCTATGCTTGCACACAGGAGTCGTCGTCATTCATTACAGCCTAAAAGTCCAAAATGTACAATTTAAGTCAACCCTCAATCGTCAATGGCCAGCTGGCCTGTTTATATAATTCTAAACTGAACTCGGTTTAATTTAATTAGGAAAAAAAATATCTAAAAAAAAAACATGATTCAGTCACAATAAAATTTTTACGAAACCTACCATCCTAGAAAATGAATAACAAAAATCACCAAAATTTTTTTGACAATTTGTTGCTTCAGTGTTCACTGGAGGCTAGAAACGGGCACTAAAATAGCATAAAATTCTTCAGCTTCCGGAACTCCGCCCCGGACCTCGCTGGGGGAGCTTACAGCACTCCCCCAGACCCTCAAGCTTAGCTTAGCAGACCCCTCAAAAGTACTTTACTGGCAGCACAAGTGGCATTCTTTAAAAGCACTGAGAGCTTCAAAACGGGTGAGAAGTATGCTTGTCTCCCGCCATATCATTTCGCGAGGCCACAAAGCCGACGCAAATTAATTTTTTTCAGCAAAGTGGTGTGGCCAAAGGTGGCACCGTCTCCTACAGACTTGGATAATGAAATTACAGCACTACCCCGGCATATCACCAAGCTTACTTTATTGGCCCCAACGATAAAGTTCTTTGCGTCCCCCCCCCCCCCCCGGCCCCTCTCCAAACAGAATTCCTGCGTCCCCTCAAAGACATAATTGTGCAAATTATTCTGGGTAGGTCTTCAGCGGCCTTTCACAAGTCGAAAATGTAGATTAAGTTAAACGAACTTGGTGTTTCTTGATAATTATAACTTGGGAAGTTTTTAATCGGCAATAAAATTAATATCATTTGTTACTGGTTGTCGGTAGTGTAGCCATCTGTGCCACATGGCAAGCGATTTATGGGACACACGTGGGAGTTTCAGGAAATACCTTTGTTACGTGCAACAGCACGGGTGGCTAAGTTGATGCCATGAACCTGTGGTAATGGTGAGTGGCACGTCATCAAACTGTCATTGAACTATCACTTGTGCAATGGGGCTCTTTCATCAACAGGTGGTATTTCAATTTCATGGCCAAACCGAGCCAAACTAAGCCTGTCGGGGAAAATTGGAACGGTATTTTCACAATACATCACAGATGCATAAAACAGTATTGCATCATGCCACTAATGCATGGGGATGATAGATTTTCGTTACGTGTTACATGCTACGTTCATTCAGCCTGGATCGAAACAGACTTATGACAGACGTTTTTATCAAAGCATCTGATTTCCTTTTCCTTTTATTAAAGCAAACAAAAAACAAAAAAAAAACAATGTTATACTCGTTTGGTAAGCTTTTGAAACAGAAGCACGAATTAATAGTTAATATTTTTATTCTAAGCTTTTTCTTGGGGGGGGGGGGAGGGGGAGGAGGGGGCGCCACAAGCTCTTTTATCAAGTTACTATCCCACCGAGTCCACTAGTTAAATCAAAAACCTGAAAAAAAGCATACTACGCAGTTTTCAAGTTTTTCATTTAATATTTGTAGTCCTAGTTGGTGTGATTAACTTGGCGAAGAGCTTTGCGGAAATTCTGAACAAGTTCTGTGGGGGGGGGGGGAGGAATATTTCACATTTTTTGGGTACAAATTGATTTCCTAGCAATTAAGGGATGAAAAGGCCTAAAGCTCGTCATAAGGTATCCCAATTTCTTTTTTGCCTTAGTTGGTCACGTGGGTCTTTTAAGCCCTAAACAGACTGACTGCTCGCGCTAGCATGGCGTTGCAGAATGGTTTACCAAAGACGTCAAAATCGATCGATAAACGCCAACACCGACCGTACGATTCCAGCAATTTCACCTTGTAGGCGTATAGCAATGCATCGCTTTGCGCGAAATTTTCTTCTGTTGGAGAGGGCTTTAGTCTTTGTCGGGAAATCCAACCAACCCTTATTGGAACTAACGGCTCCCGGCATGGCCTCGGCCTATACTTTGTTCCACATTATGTTTTCAGAAAAATGATTGTGTGACGCCACGTTTTCTTCCACTGAGTGCAAAAAGTCCGTAAAAATCTCATTCGTAAACTCTCGACAGTAACTATGCTGAGTCTACATGTGTGATATCCACACGTTTTTACAGTCTTAGTGCAAGGAAACGAGTCGTCATCCAGTCAGTTTTCTGAAAACATAATGTGGAACAAACTATAGTAGGGCGCCATGCTGTAACACTGCCCCGTTTGTTGTCGCATTAGCGTTTGTTTCTGTTTGAGTCCAGAGTTAAACCTACTAATCTACATTACCCTTCACATGGCTGGCCTATTTTTATTGCTACCGTGCAAAGAATGAAAACGATCGCCCTTTTTCATTGCTACCGTGCAAAGAATGAACTTGCTTCACCTATTTCACTGCTGCCCCCAAAAGAATAACCATGCTTACCCTATTGCATCAATTTCTGTTAAGGTCAAACTGTGTCTACATAAAAGGAGCTGAAGTAATGTGCAATGGGCAATATTGACTTTATACCATACTCGTGTTTCGTTAAAGTGGCACTATCACCGATTGAAATGCGAACGAAAATACCGTGGCGCCATCTAGCGGCAACGATGTTGTTAACCTTTATAGCTTGCTCCCAGATGCACGAAGACGAACCAAATTTTCAGTCAATAATTAAGGATGTCGTGGCTTGTTTGTTTCATTAAAAGAAATGCCGTTATGCATTCCTTCGCTTGGTGCAAGCAAGTACTAGATGGTACTACATAGCGCTAGATGATGTCAGATTTCGTCTGCTTTCAATCGGTGATAGTGCCACTTTAAATCGATGCAATTCTTGTTTTACAAATTCTTTTCGATGGGAAAGTAACATACGGCTGCCCTTATGGGGGCGTCGGACGAACGTCTAACTGGAAAATCGTCTAATGGGATAATTGTCTAGTATCTACATAAATAAAAAATGTGGAAAATCGTCTAAACGGAATATCGTATAATGGATAAACGTCTAACTGCGTTTTCTGATGTTATATGTATAGCCGCAGCGAGCGCGGCAGCGACATTAGACGATTTTTCATTATACGAATTTCCGGTTAGACAATTTTTCATTATACTAATTTCCAGTTAGACGATTTTCCATTATACGAATTTCCTGTTAGACGACTTTCCGTTATACTGTTATACGGTATACGTTCTTCCAATTATGCGATTTTCCAGTTAGACGATTATCCCTCACCCCCCCCCCCCTTATGCCAGGCAATACAACACTGTAATAAAAATAATTAAAAAAAATTTACGTGATCTGCTCGTCCTTGGATTGAAAGTTTCGTATTGGAAAGAGTGAGCCAGGATTGGAGTAAACAACAAGGGGCTGTCGATAATCCAGGTATGCGTTATTGAGCCACCACTCTGAAAGCTAGCAAAAAAGGAAAAAAAAAAAAAAGGAAAAAATAAAAGCTGTAATCATTGACACAAATTTTAGTGACATACAGTGACATTCTCGGCATGATGATCCTTCGAATAGAGAATATCTTCCTATAGAGAACAATTTGTTAAGTATTTAGTTGGCTTGGCCCACTTCTGCCCGTATAGTAGAAGTCCCTCTACCTTCATACAAGGGAACTCAGTGGCGTAACTAGTGGGGGGTGGTGTGGGGGGAGGGGGCAAAGGGGTGAGTCATCCCCTCTGTAAAATTTTGATAGCTTGTTCGGCAAATGGGCCAAGTCACTTTTTGCATAACCGAAAAATCCTTGACTATCCTGAGACGTATTTTATTTACACAAAAAAATAAATACCTAGTATGAAAACTGAAAGATTTACATTAGAATTTTTTTTATGTGTATAATGCAGTCAACAAAACTGATTTTATATAAAAATGTTTCCAACGGCACTTTACAAGGCCAGAAAATGCCGGAAAATAGCAAAAATGCGTCAACTTCCGGGGCTCAGCTTCACCCCCCCCCCCCCAGTCTGTAAAATTTTGATAGCTTATGCGGCAAATGGGCCAAGTCAATGGGCAGAGCCCCGGATCCCGCTGGGGGAGCTCACAGCGCTACCCACACCCTCCTCAAGTTATTGATCTCTCCCTCCACACCATTCGACTAAACAGCTAGTGTTGCCCCCTCAGTACAAAATCCTAGTCATGCCACTGAGGGAACTACTCCTTCAAAGTAATGGTTTTCAATAGTCTAAAGATCGTGTAACATGCTAAGGCCACCCTGATATGGAACCAGATTACGAACAGTGTATCACTGAAGAAATCACCACATTCGTCAGAAGATTTATATGGCATTTCTGAACCACGACTCAGAATTGACATTATTAGACTGAGCAGTACAAAAATTCAGTTAAATACATTGTGTAGTGTTTATCTCCCCAAAACAAAACTCATTAAGGATTCCTGCCAAACTCTTCAGCCATGCGAAGTCGTGATATCATATGCCACGCTCGTTCGCCACGCTAATCCCACCGATCGAGGAATAGCTTGAAGGTTAAATGAAAAATGTGAATTGCTTACTGCACAATTTCAAAGTTTTCATTTAACGCTTAAAGTCTTAGTCGGTGGGATTAACTTGGCGAAATAGCTCTGCGTTTCTATGCCGACTTCAAATGGTGAAAGACCTTGAGTGGTGCGAATCCTTAACAAGTTTTGTTTTTGGGGAAGCATCGCATCTTTTTGGTCCAGATCCATTTTTTCTTAGAAATTACAAGATTAAAAGTCGAAAATCCAGTTTTACCGTCTTTTGTGGTTTTTTTTTTTTTAGTAGGTTTACGCAAGTCTTAGTTGTTGATATGGCCACCAAATCTTTATTATAATATCGGAGGTCGGCTAAAAGGAAAAGGAAAGCCTAAAGGAAAACCACTTCTCCCCTCCTCGCGCCCGCATTGAAAATGCTCTCTCCCACTCTACCTGTAGCCAATATGGAGCCAGGCATGAGTGGTCGATCAATCTGACAAGTCGTCGGGAAAGAGTGCCGGGAAAATGTCCCGGGAAAATGTCCCGGGAAATGTGTCCCGGAAAATGTGACCGGCCCTGTGCATAGCACGGGCTTCCTCTAGTGATTATTATATAGTTGAAGCTATTGCATTTGTGATAACCCAACAAAAAATAATTACTTGCAACAGTTCTACCCCAATGTGCCCGCTTTCGTTCCCGTTGCGAGCCATTGTGAGCTTTTGTCGGGCGTCTGGGACGTTGGCTTAAGCGCTCCTGGCAGCGCGTGTGCCTACTTGTGTACCCTGCCGTGTATCCCGCTGAGTACCCAAAGTATACTTTTCTGTCTTCCTCTCTATGTATCCACTTAGTCTCTACCATAATGTATAGTATAGTCTGTATCTTGTGAATTTGAATAAGGTGTGTTTTGTGGACGTAGTTTCTAAGTAGTTTAATGTTTAGTAGGGCACATGGCTTCAGGCCAAACTCTTGAATAAACCAAATAAACCATACTGTCATTAATTAGCAGTAGGAAAAGCAAAAATTCTTCATATTGTTGTGTACAAAATGTGTTGTGTTATTGTTACTGTGGTTCGGCTCCCTTAAAACAACAACAACGAAATGCTGTAACCAGGAGTGTAACCCTAAGGACGTGGTATACGGTCATTACCTCCTGCTATAACTTATTGAGATTGATTGGAAACTGAATTTACGCTCCCTCAAACCAGCTAAAGGAACGTCTCAGTAAAAACTGTAGATGTCTGCAAAGATTAAGCTTTATGCGCCGCAAAGAATTTATTTTCATGAAATTAGTCAAATATCAACGTTATTCACACTTTTTTTTATCGACAAGAAATGGCTAACTGTGTCACATTGTGTGCGTGGCGCATCTAGAGTCCTGCGAGTATTTTACGGGTGGCCACGTCTTCCTGGAGGGGGCGGCTTTAACCGACGGCCGCCATTGTTTTTGTAACCATCTTGGATATCAACAAGGCACTCTCCTACTAAAAACGTACAATCGATTATCTGTGTTCGTTCTGCGGAGAACTCAAGATAGGCCGCGGACACTATAATACAGACTTTATTCTGTCAGGGTACAAAAGTTTCCTGAGAAAACGAAGTTTCAGCCTTTTCTGTCGCATTGTTATTTTCTCTTAGATACCCTAAAACAGCCAAACTGCCTTAGCTGTAAAAGGCACGTGTCTAATGATCGCCATGCTCCTACATGTTTTTCCTGGATAGCACGGTTGTTAATGTTGTCGTCACTGAATCTTGGGCAGCGACACACTAGCGTGCATCTTAATACACATTGTCTCTTGCAAGACAATCACAATGTAGGTATGTTTACATTCAGTTGCAGTGTATTTTTTATTTTTTATGCATGGTGGGGGTGTTATGTATGCTAGTTTAATGGTATGCATACGAAATGTTAAACAACGAAGAAACAACAATACGAAAATCGCGTTTAAACAACCAATAGGACCTGGACTTCATTGTACTGTAAATACTGTAAAAAACTTACCCAGTTGTCCGTGTTCTTTGCTCTTTCTTCCAACAAGCACTGCAATTTTTCTCCACTTCCATCGCTGCCAAACTTTTTGACAAGCTATAGTAAGAAATCAGTTTATTTTAGTCGTGCTAACTTTTTTTTTGTAAGTGGTAGCAATAGAAATCTCGATTTTCCACATTTCTGAGATACCCCCACCCCGCAAACCTAATCTATATAACTAAGATCGTAATATTTGTTTATTTGTTTATTTGTTTGTTTGTTTGTGTGTGTGTGTGTGTCGCCAGGTTACCGAAATTACAACTCATAACTCTATTGAAGTCGCAGTGGGAATCTCGATAATATTATTTCGTTTGCTTGTTTGTATGTCTGTCAAACGGAATTGTCTGTATAAGTAATGATTCAAACTGTGTTTTCACCAATGAGGCACAGTACTGATGACGTCATATGTTTTTCCAGTCACACTATTTTCGTGCAAACGGGATCTAAGCCTTTATATCTCTTAACCCTGGCTCTAACTTAAATCTAACGAAAGCTTGGATGACTGCTAACGGGAAATCACATTGAACAATGCTCTATAAAACTAGCCATATAAGGGGGGGGGGGGGGGGCTGTCCTAGTTTTATTAAGATCTGTGATAAATTGTGGCACAAGGCATAACAAAATTTAGTAGTGTGAGTTTACGAGCTCGCAGAACAGAACTTAAACTTGAACTGTTGCTTAAACTCGACGAACTGGTGTACAGACAAACAATAAATCGCAAGGTCAAAGGTTAATGCATCAGTCATTCAGCACTGATGAATACAAGATACAAGAATTTAAGGAAGAATAATCTAAGAAAGAAAGAAAAGAGGAAGAGGATCGAATTTAAACTCAAAACTGCTAGCATACCAGGAAGGGTGCCAAATAATGTAGCCCCCTCCCCCCTCCTCCCCAGAGTAAACTAAGCATGACAGAAAAAAATGAAGTACCGATTTTATAGTGGAATTTACACTCACAAGCTCAATACTAAGTGTGCACTCCATTGGCGTCATGAACAGATTGAAGACAGTACGGTAGGAAGGCAAAATTGACTCAAAAAGCTCCGTGTTAAAATAAACTCCAATTCCCGAAGCACAGCAGCGATGAGCTCCTCCATCCTGGTACGACCATAGATTAGAAAGTTAACTAGATATACCGTCTTACTTCTTCCCGTCCTACGCGGAGCTCTGGCGGTAGTTGCGGCTACTAACACCTCTGGCAATGCTTTGCCTTCTGCTGCTTCGAAAGCAAAAGCATTAGCAAAGGTATTATAAGTAGCCGCAACTACCGCCAGAGCTCCGCGTAGAACGGGAAGAAGTAAGACGGTATATCTAGTTAACTTTCTAATCTATGGTCGTACCAGGATGGAGGAGGTCATCGCTGCTGTGCTTCGGGAAATGGAGTTTATTTTAACACGGAGCTTTTTGAGTCACTTTTGTCTTCCCACCCTGCTGTCTTCAATCTGTTTGTGGCGCGAATGGATTGAACACTGAATTTTGATCTTGTGAGTGTCAACCTACAATAAAATGGGCTACCTATCGGTACTTTCATTTTTTTCCTATCATGCTTAGTATACTCTGGGGAGGGGGGGGGCACCCCTTGGCACCCCTTATAGTATATATGTTCATGACCTTTAGGCCACCCTAAGAAAGGCTGAACGGTATCTAAGATCGGCTGTAGCTTGTAGCCTGGCATTTGTACCTCGGTATTGCAGTTGGTAATACGTTCGGCCTAGCACGCAAGAAGTCGTGGTTTCGAGTATCCGTTGGCAAACTTGTCTTTTTCTTTCATTCTCACATTAAGTGCATGGTCGCGCATTCTCACAAGGCACTGAATGCACTTAAAGAAATTTACTGGAGTTACTGGAGTGCTTACTCTAACCTATTGCAGTGCAGTTCAGTTACGGAACTCCAGTTTCTGTAACAAATGAGTTCTTGTATAGATTAGAACTGGTTTTTCATTATAGAACTGCAGTTTCTAGAACAAACTGCCGTTTTCAACTGCAGTTCTTTTAGATGGAAGCGATTCCCAAATTTGAGGGTAAATTGTCTGTAAGATCACTACTGGATCACAGAAAAAATTAGTGATCGTGTCGTTGCTTGGGAATGCGGAAGGTTTATCGCCAATAATAAAATAATCTATTATTTAAAAAAAAAAAAAAAACTTTAGAAAACTGGACAAAACTCAACACAAGGGTTCACAATTTTTAACCTTCCT
>JAHWFP010112504.1:886-14692 GCA_023313725.1 Lithobius niger
TCTGGTATGTACAATTTGTTTCATTAAAGTACAAGACCAAAGCAGTTACTCCTCTCTTCCCCCACGTTTGATCCCCCCCCCATAAGAAAATTACCTCTCCCTCTGATAAGTTGTGCGACCCAATACTGTATTATGAAGTACTGAAATATCAGGTATGATATGGCACATATCCTAAGTTAGGAATGGAAACGGTGAATCATTACGAGGTATTTAAGAACTGTTTACCCCAAACCTGGGGGGGAAGCTGTAACTAAAGACTGGTGCATTTCCGGACCCATGTTTATAGGACTTTTTCTTCTTATCTTTGATCACACAGCGGACCCTCAAAATATTTGACACCAATTTCCGAACACCCTGTATAGGGTGTTCAGACCTAAAAAATATTAAATAAAATTAATAATACTATTATAATATATAGATATGCATTGAGATATATAACGAGACAAGCGGCAGGCGTGGCGATGGCATCCAGCTTGGATCTTCACTCAAAACGTGGGTTTTAGCCACGAGTGAGACGAGCAGCAATGGATAGCAAGTGTTGGCTTGATTTTCGTTCTAAACGTGGAGTGAGCTACGGTCGAGACAAACGGCAGCCGTGATGATGACAACCAGCTTGGTTCTTCACTCAAAAACGTGGAAATTAGCCACGAGTAAGACGAGTAGCCGTGGGCAGCAACTGTTACTTGATCTTCACTTGATAATGAACAAGGTGGTGTATTCAAAGCACGGTACCAAGTTCGATCGAGGTTGAAAACAATCGATCCGAAATGGGAGTAAGGCGGGTCGCTTGCAATGTGGTACATCCAGGAAACTGCTACGAGAAGCGGCCGAAAGCTGGAGCTCCGTCGAGGCGTGGGGGCGGAAAGGGCGGGGGCCGGTGGAGGGAGTGTTTTCCGACTGAAAGTGAAAGCTGACGGGACCCGCCGTAGTTGCGGGTGCAGCCGGCCGGAACAACGATGAGCGACCGAGCAGGGTTACGTCGGCAGCTTGCGTACGGACTTCGGCAGATGATGGTGATGGTAGGCCGTTCGGCAACTCGGGCGTGTTTCCGTCCAAAAGTTGAAAGCCGAGGGATGTCGTAGGTGCGAGTGCAGCCAGCCGGAACGGTGCTGAGCGTCTGAGAAGGTTGGCGTTGACAGCTTGCGTCTGGACTACGGCAGTTGCCAGCGGCAACTCGGGCGAAGAGAGTCTTGAATCGGACGAAAGAAAACGGCAGGGATCGGACCGACGTCTGCGTGGTCTAGGGCAGAGGGCCAACGATGCCAAGGGTGAAAGCGGTCGTCTGCGGACGAAGGAGAGACATGAGGGGGAGCAGCAGGTGAAGCGAGGTCTTCGGATGCGGCGGCCAACATCGGGTTTGGAATCCAATTTTCGTGTGAAAGCGGGGAACTATTTTCGGCGCGAGGTGACGTGTGACACCTCTGGAGGAAAATGAATGCCGATAGCGTGCACGCTGTCGCTTTTATAAGGGAGTACTGCCACGCACATGCGCAGTAGGGGACATGCAAGCAGGCGGCTGCGCACCGGAAGAAACCTCCAGGGGAACATCACATTCGAGGAATGTAATGCTAAATTATCAGGTTAAGATGTTTTGGCAACAAAGAAACCTTGTTTGGTCATGTTACATGTTAGAGGCTCCACCCGTGAAGGTGTAGAATAGTAGGGTTCGGGTGGAGAGACTCTCCTCTGTGTTGTGTAAGGAACTTCTCCGTGATAGTGAGGGGGACAGGTTCTTCTGTGGTCATTCTCATCAAATCCAGAAACCATGAAGTCGCTGGCCAGAAAGGAGCTATGAGACTGAAATTCCCCTAGGATTCTCTCACCTTGTTCAGAGTGAGCTGTAGAAGCTTGAACGGTGGAAATAAGTACGCTTTTAGTCCGTCCCAACCGTAACCCACGCTGCTGGGTCCGGGTACGGGGAGACGAAGTTCGGTGTTTGTTGTGTTTGGTAGCGAACAGGTCGACGATCGGTTTCCCCCATTTCTGAAAATGTGATAGACAGATACCGGGGTCCAATCTCCACACTGTTGTGGGTATCTGTTTCTGGCGTGAGAGCTCGTCCGCCCACACGTTCAGTGACCCGGCTATCTGTCTGGGGACCAGCTTTACCTTCAGTTCCGTCTAAGTAGAAGTAGCGACGTTTCCTCCATCAGCGTTTTCAAATGGGTTCCTCCACCATTGCGTACATGTGCTGTAGCAGTTGAGTTGTCGCACATGATTCCCACCACGCTGCCCCTCAATTCCTCTTTCCATGTCTCTACGGCCAGTCTACGGCTCTTAACTCTAGTACATTGATGTGTAGTGTTTGTTCTGTCTAGGTCCACACCTCTGACGCTTCTAGGTTCTGAAGGTGGGCTCCCCAGTCCAACGACGAGGCGTCGGAGAAGATCCAGAAGTTTGGATTCGGTTCGTGGATGTCCACTTCTTGTTCAGATTTGTCTGGATGGTCCACCACTGGAGACTTTCTCTTGGCAGATTCGTGAGGGCTATTCTGTCGACCCAACTGGTCCTTATTGTCCACTCCTCCTTGCGGAACTAGTGAATTGGTTTGGCTCGCCAGTGCCCCAAGGGACCAGCCAAGTGTTGAGAGTCGATTGCCCCTATGGTTGATGCTAATTCTCTTGCGGAGATTTCTTCCTTGGAGATCAGTTCTAAGACTTTCCGTCGTGTATTCCATATCCTTTCTGCTGAATGCCGGATGGTGTTCTCTAGGAGATCGAATTCGGCTCCTAAGAACGTGAATTTCTAGCTGAAATTAGGCGTGATTTCTTCCAATTTACACCCAGTAGCAAACTTCAGAATTGTATGAGGCATGCATTTAAGGTGCCGAACTAGTATGTCCCTGGACATGTGTCGGATCAACCAATCGTCCAGGTAGGCATGGGCCAGTACTCCCCGGATGTGAAGGTCGGTGAGGACAGGTTTCAGAATCCTGGTAAACACGTATGGGGCCGAGGCTAGGCCGAACGGGAGTGTGCGAAACTGGTACGAGGATCCCTGGCAAACAAATCTGAAAAGATGCTGAACCGACGGGTGTAACGGGACGTGGAGGTAGGCATCTTCTAGATCTACTGACATGGTGTGTTCCTCCCATCTTGAAATGTTTTTTTTTTTTACTTAGGTGAGCATTCAATCTTTGCAGGTTGAAGATCAGTCTCGTCCCCCCTCCTTTTTTTTTTGGGGGGGGGGGGTATTACCCTGGCAGGGCTCCACAGTCCTTTTGACTCTCCTGCTGGGATGATCGCCTGCTTTTCTAGTAGATTTAGGATTTCGAGTTGGAGTTCGGAGCTGTAAGAATGGTCTACCAGAAATTGTGGCGGAGTTCCGGAAGTCTTCGGAAAAGAACGAAGGGTGGGAAGATAACCGTGGCGTATCGTCTCCAGTGTCAACATGTCATATTGACCTGTTCCCATTCCTCTATGTAGTGTGTGAGCCTTCCCCCCACCGGTCGGTGATCGGGGGAGGTCCCCGGTGGTAGGCCGTCAGTACCGCCTGAAGGGGCACCTGGTCCTACCCCGGAAGGAACCGTGGCTACGTAGCGATGCTCTTGCTCTCCTCAATGGGGGGTGTTGTCGTCACGAAAGGGCTGACTGTCATTGAGTTTGGTGGGTGGGGTGTTCGATCTCTGGGACCCTCCCCTCGATCCTTTTGGGGATGCCCAGTTGCCTTGAATCTGGATATTAGATCCTCGGAATGACTTGATCGTTGGAAACTTCTTTCCTTCACTGGATGTTGGCAGTGATGAGTTTTGTGGAAAGTTCGGGGGCTTAGACTTGTCTTTCAGCTCCGGTGCTAAGATTGAAAGGCTTCCACCGAAGAGTTCGCTCGTTTTGTGGATTGGCAACAACCTTAGTTGTCCAGCAATATCGACCGGAAGATTAGTGGCTGATTCCAGTACTGCATCTCTTTTTTGGAAGACAAAGTTTAAAAGTAATCTTGCTAACCACGTAAATGAGTCTTTGTGGAAGGACGAAGCTCTTTTCTGAATGTGCATACATTCGCGTATTTTCGTCTTGTTCTGCAGCTCTGGGTTCTCCAGTACAAGGGCCTTGAGACTCTACGTGGAAGACGAATAGGCTAGCTCCGCTTGCGCGCTGGCTCTAATGCCGCCTCGCAGTGACAATTCATTGTCCTCGAATTGGTAAAACGGGATATGTATGGATGATGGGTCTGAAGAATCGAGTCCATTTCCATAGCCGACCTTTTCATAACGTACTCTGCATCTTCAAAGGTACGGTAGCGTTTTCGGTTGGGGGCTCCTTTTCCCGACGCTTTGAAAAATGTCTGTCATTTTGGAATCGTGTGGTGGAAGTGGTTTTCCCACGGAAATCATCTTTTCAAATTTTCGGGTGAGGCTATCCGAATTGAGGAGTTTACGAAAAACGACAGCTGATTGGAGAAGGTGCAGTTGTTCTTTCTTCCGGTTGCCTTCATTAATCAATGTCTCTAAAGGAGGGTCATCTTCGTTGAGTGGCGCTGGAGTGAAGGTCTTTCCGTATTTGGTCGATGCGAGGTTACGTAAGGACGTGGCCTCTGCGAAAGTCCCCCCCACCCCTCTTCATCAACTGTCTCCCCATGATCATCAAATTCATTAAAAGGGGGGAAGTCGGTTTTTACTTGCTTAGGACAGTGCTGCTCCTCCCTTGCACTATTTCTCTTATGGCCTGGGAGGGCTGTGGGTCAGTGTTCTGTCTTGCCAAGGCGTGATGGTAATCCAATTGCTGATAATACTGATCAATTTCTTCCTGTGAATACTCATAATCATCCTCTACATTTAGTTCCCGTTCTTGATCATCAAAACGGGCGACTGGTGTTCCCGGTGGCTGCGACTGGCGACAGCAACTGTGGCTGGGTCTGGTTCGTTAGCAACTGTCGTCGCACGATTATCCTTTAAATCCGCTTGCACAAACGATCGTAGGAGACTAACCAACGTTTCAAAATTATTTTCCGTTGATTGTTTCACTCCTGCATTGGGCGCCGAAGTTGACCCATTTTTAAGCACCACTTTCGAGCCTTTATTTTGTCTGCTGCTGCCGCTATTGCCTACTCCGGATGCGGCAGGGAGACTTATTACCGTTGCCGACTTTTTGCTTTTTTCCCTTCTCGTGTCGGCATGGCTCTTTACCTTTGACATCTGTGGGTTTTCTCCCCGGCAGAGTGTTGTTGGTATTTTTATCCTTTCCGACCCCACCACCGTTACTGGGTGATTTGTGGGGTGGGTTGGATTTTTTATGCCTATCGCTTACGCCACTTTCCTTCATCGAGCTCTTACCTCGTGGTTTGTCGCCGTCTCCAATGTCTTTGTCCGTGTTCTTTGCACTTGAAGTAGACGGCACGTTACTGTCTTTAAAAGCTGCTAATCCTAACTTTGCGAGGTCTTGTTCGTGTTGTGTCGTAAGCCCCGACAAAGCATCGTTAATGGGCACCGTTATCACTGGCAGTGCCATAAGGCGGGCTATCGAACTAAGGATGTCGGTAGCCATAGTCATCCTATCGTTTCACATCTAGTCAAAATTAGCACTGGTTTTTCGATTTGCCACTTCTAATTTTTTTTCGACACAAGCATTAACATCCGACAAAATCGCCGTATGTAGTTTGCCCGTTTTTGAGTGCACAACGGCGGTTGCCATATCCCTGGCCGTGTGAACAACAGCGCCGATCGAATTAGGCGTAAACACTGCTTTGTCCTGCGGCCGGAAGCCTTTGAGTACAGGGCTCGTTTTGTTCACTTCGTCGCATGCATCGTCAGTATCGTGGATCGATTCAGACTCCGCTTTTTCGGCTTCTTCCTGGCCTTCCAAAAAAATTACTGGCAGTGTCGGATCCTGGCTCATCTCGGCTAATCTGTTATCGAGTGAGTCCGGTTGTTTCTGGTTCAATTTCTTCTGTAACGTCCGTTGGTTAGCCTTCTTCCACGTGGTCATTACCTCCTTCACCATCTTTTTGTCATGTGGCTGACAAATATCACACACCAAATTTACAAAATCACACGGTCTACAATGACGGCATGCTGGGTGCAGGTCCTTACTTGATCTACGACACGTGCTGCAAGTCGGAAACTTGTATTTCCGTTTCAGTTCATGAAGTTTCGTGATTGTGCTTGCGCTATGCACCATAATATATACGAGTTGAACAGAGAGAAGCACACACACGTCCTATCACGTGCGTGTCCAAAAGTGATGTGAGGAATGCACAATGGCGGCCCGGCCTCTGCCAGTAGACAGAGCAGCGCGCCAGGCGGGAGTTGCATGAAACTATTTTTAAATTGGAGCTTAAAACGTAGTTTTAAGTTTTGGACAGAGGAAGCTTAAATAAAGTGATTTAAGCATGATGACTGAAGGTAAGTATTTTGCAGATAATAAGAAATCCAAAATCTACTAACCAATACTTCGGGTTTTCCCTGTGGAAATTGAGGGCTTTTTCTTCAACTGCTTGACCTCCTTCTGCAACTCGTTCTGCCAGCTGATTTACGGCTTCAAGGAGAACAGGATCCTCTGGTGGAGAGACTAGAAGCAGCCTATCAGATTTCTGTGTTCATTGGATTCTCTTTAAGCGGCTAGGCACGCTAGTAGAGCAGGAGTAGAAATAAAACATGATATGTCAGCTTAATCACAACTCCCTAGAAACTATTTGACCAATGGCATGACAATTCACTGCCCTACTCCTACTGCTGCAAGATAGCATACCTTTCTCGTGGACATCAACAGTGCTATACGACAGCATTAGAAGTACCAGTCGTAGTTTCCTGCCTTTCTCTCACATGACGGAATAAATACCAAATCTATTCACTGGGCGTACATTATTTATAATAGTTTTGGTACAACACCCATGATCCAGGACGGAACATATATTTATGCGTATGTTCTGGAGGTTCATAAACCGCTTTTTAATCCATTTAGTACAATTTCAATTGTAAGTTTTCAATGTTTGCGTGTTTCGTTGCCACTAAATTCATCCAGATACTGAAGCCATCTACAAAATATTCTTAAAAGAGTAGCAACAGACCAATTCCTAGCATGATGGCAAGAAGAGAACTGTAGGCAACAAAATTATTTACCATACGTTTTAAGAACGTACGTAAGTACTCGTCTTTGTTGTGTTTATTCTTGTAACCATGGACCCGTACGATATAAAATTAGTTTTTAGCATTACATCGTACCTTTGTCCTCATCTTCAGTAAAAATTGAGGCTGGAGCTAGAGTAGGAGTTGGTAATGTTGTCCTGAAATAACCCAAACTGATAATTAGTCACTCTACATTAGTAAAGGAACAACAGCGCATCAACATCATGTTTACCATACCTGTTAGGTTGTAGCTTCATTACAAGACCAGTGGGAAAACATGGCTTACAGTTAACCTCATTGTTGGGCTCTCCATGACTCACTAAAACAGAAAGAAAGAAAAAAATGCCAAATTTCAATCGTTTAAAATAATTAAAGAAAAAATGAAGATTCTACCAGAGAACTTGTTCTCGCAGGAGAATCTTAGTTCTCTGAGTATTAACTAGTTTGGGATGTCCCCCATGCTTACGGCACTCATCTTCCCTCATCTACATAAATTATTCCTTCTAATTTATTCAATTTCGCGTCTAACTCTGTCATTTCTGGTTCCCCTCCATCAACAGATGGCGCCACTCTCAAGAGGAGTGGTCGACAGGGCCTCGCCACCGGTAAGCACCGGGGAATTCCCGTCCAGGTGTGGGGAAGAGCGGAAATCGGTCCAAAACTTGTTGTCCATGATTAGAGGAAAGTGCCTAAACATTTCCTGGATTTTGGCAGTCTAATTTTTTTTTTACAGTACAGGCAGTGACTAGGACGAAAGGTGGCCATGGAATGTATCGGGGCCAACCTGAAACCTTAGGGTCAGAGTGAGGCTTCTGGAAACAACAATCTTGGATGTTGTAGGTTCAAGCACATAAAGATTATTTTGGGGAACTGTTATTGCAAGGAATCGTACGTTCCAATTTCCCAAATAGGTGACGGTTAGTTTGTTGAAATCCTGTTGTATCAATGACACATCATTGTCAGTGAGTCAAAGTGGCGGATGAATGAGAAATGCGCTAAAGCACTGTGATGGTTGAAGTGTGGTTATTGCGAGAAGGTTTTCCTGCCTAAGCGTCGATGATCCCCAGATCAGTCTGCAGAGTCGGTCGTGATGAACGACTTCCTAGGAATGTTTGTCGCGAAAGCGTCACGGACGAAAGCGGGAGTGGAGACCTGTGGCAGCAGGTGTGCCTGACAAGTGTAAAGGATCGGATTAAATTTCCAATGTCCGATCAAGGTCACGTAAGCTATTGCAAAGAAAGAGGGTGAGTGCAGAAATCCACCAATGCCATGATTTAATGTCATTCCAAAGAATGGGATTAAAGAGTCGAGTCGAACTCTCGAGAGTTCGGTCAAGGTCACGAAGCTATTCCGACAAAATGGGATGCAGCGTGGATTGTTGGCATTTGGTGGTAGCGTCCATCATGGTCGGAAATTGTCATCAAATGATGAAAGCGACAACGGAGTAGGATGTTGACGATTGGCATTGTAGATGAGACAGCGGGCTTGGATTGAAAATTTTAATGTGCGGATAAGTGCGTGAAAAGTCTGCCCACCAAGCCCGGAAGAACGATGTGGCATCGGGGAGACGTCTGGGTTTGAACCAAGTCACAAGTGTGCTGACGATAGTGAAAGGGATTGTAGAGGCTTCCTTGAAAGGGAATCCAAACCTTGGTGACGATAGCTCGTGGGGTCTGGTGAATCCGTTAAATGTGGTTAAAACCCCGTTGGTGTTGTGATGGTGGCGAAGTTTAGAATCAAGCCATGATGGTTGGATCACAGCCATAAAATACTTCCCGGTGAATTGGGGGGCTGAATGGACGGCTGGCTGTGTGTCGGTTCGACTGCGAGGCACGAAAGTTTCCCGACAGAGGAGGGGTGAACGTCTAAAGCAGCGGCCGAGAGACATTAGATGGTGGGACCATGGAGAAGTCTAAGAGCAATGAAAGCTTTCAGCGATCAAGTGGCCGGAGATCAGAATTGGTGTGTGGGCGTTTTGTTTACTCACAATCGAAGCCAAGGGCTGGGCCACCAGCGCTGGACGGTGTCCGGGGTTGGTGAAGAACACCAAAGGATCCAATTGGCGAGGGCGAAAGCGTCACCGGATGATTGGGATGAAAGAACCCAGACAAGGTCTCCAAAGGGGTTGAGGATGGGCCAGCGGCCTCAGGACGAGGAAATGGGAGCCAGAGACGAGAGCGTGTAGTTGGACGAAATCTTTCCCGAGCTGTTAGGCGAGAGGGTTCAATGGTACGCTGTGGTAATGGCTGCTGCCATCTGGAAAGACGAAAGAAGATCAGGTGATGCATAGAGTTCAATGAAAGCTCTCCAGAGCACAAAGGCTGGAGGGCCCAATGGTCCGCAAGGGAAAGATGGCAGCCATCAGGAGCGGATGAACGAAAGTCAAACGAATGTGAGGAGGTGGACGAAAGCTCTCTCTCGAGCTTCATGGCTGGAGGATCCAATGGTCCAGTGCTATCGTCTGGAAAGACGACTGGAGACAGGACAGACGTACATGGGCGAGCTCCAACGGTTAGGGATGAAAGAACGGTCACCAGTAGTGACACCAAGATCCGGGAGTCAATCCAGAAGGCGCAAATCAAATGGAACAAAAGATAGGTTGCGTTCGTGGCAAGCCTCTTTTATGGAACCCGGCGCACATGCGCAGTTGGGTTCCCAAGCTGGTCGGATCCGCGAAACATAACAATTCAAGGATGAAACATAGCGTTGAGAACACGATGCAAAATTAATATTTATTGTAGATATTGCAGACGCAATAGGATATTCTTAAGCATTGTTCAAACACAGTTTCCACATCTGTGCACTTACAAGTCCATGTGAACACCTGCATTTGTTTAGGCACTTGTACCGTAATAATTATGTAAATTTTATTTTACAGGTTGACTGGCTTGGTAGATTTGTTTCGTTAGGAGTGTTCGGATCATTTAAGGTTTGTTCGGTTCAGTACAGCCTTAGTAATAAGGTTCAGTCACCAAATACACAGCATCCCCTCTCAATACGATACAAACCTCAACAAAAACTTGCATCTTGAAACCTACACTATTTCTTACCTATCTCAGCTTGTGAAGATGATGGGACTATTGTGTTTTGTTGCGTGGCAATGAACTGCTTTTCTTGAAGAAGTGTGTCTAAGGCTGAAGGCTCTCTTTCCTCGACTTTTATCTTCTTGGGCCCTGCAAGCAAAAGAAAAAGAAAAAAAGAGACGAATTAAGTTTTCCGGTTACAACATGTAAGACTTGCCACAGACACATTTTAAGAAGCATTATGAATCTAACACAAAAGACCACGGAAAATCTTCCCACATCTCTTTATTGAAACACAGAATAATCTTTTTCTTGTTGAGAGACAAAACACAACTATTCCTATTAAACGAGTGTATAATTGTCATTGTCTTGCAAAGTTGAAAGTTGCATGCAAAAAATGTGTGGTCAAGTGTCCCTAACAACTAAATTGAGTAATTTACTCTTTGGTGCATTCACAAATGTATACAGAGTATCCATTAAGGCAGTTATCAGTTTTATTCCCCCCCTTTCACTGAACTGATACCAAGTCTATCAATAAAAAAATTATCGGTATACAGAATGATCTTGACGAAACTCTTGCCTATAGGTGTAAGTCTTGAGAACCAGTCACCTGGATTGAAAAAAAAAAATTGTGCCGGCCCCCAGGACATCCGGCTGAAAATTGTTTGTGTTTACGTTTCGTACGCTTAGATTTCAAAGTAAAGGATATTTACCGTTCCAATATCCTTGCAAATTTTCGACAGTCAGGTTTTCTGGACTTGGAGGGGCTCGGAACAACTGTCTTCATCGAGCTACCACATCAACGCTTACTTTGTCGTGATCGTTCGTCTGCTTTCGTTCGTCTGCTGCTATTGTTCGTTAGAATGCGACGTGAGGCCATAGCCTCCGTAACTTGCAGGCCAGTGCACCACTTCTCCCGCAGGAACTGAATGTTTGGGTTTGAAGGTCCCTGGATATTCATCAGCACAGCCTTCTCTCGGCTGTGGTGTTGAATAGCCAGGGATTCTAGGATGTGGTGTTGAATAGCCAGGGATTCTAGGCTAGAAGCCCTGGTTATTCAACACCACAGCCAAGAGAAGGCTGTGCTGATGAATATCCAGGGACCTTCAAACCCAAACATTCAGTTCCTGCTGAGAGTAGAGTTTAATAAGTTGCTGCAGGAGAAGTGGTGCACTAGCCTGCAAGTTACGGAGGCTATGGCCTCACGCCGCATTCTAACGAACGATAGCAGACGAACGATCACGACGAAGTAATCGGTGATGTGGTAGCCTGATGAAGACAGTCGTTCTGAGCCCCTCCAACTCCAGAAAACCTGACTGTCGAAAATTTGCAAGGATATTGGAAAGGTAAATATCCTTTACTTTAAAATCTAAGCATACAAAACGTAAACATGGACTCGAATTTTCAAAGTAAGCGATGTGACATTTTTGAAAATTGTTTCTATTGCCTAATAGAAAACATACATTACTTGTAAATTTATAGCATTCTTCCATGAAGTATGCTCTCTTTCGCCGGAGGATTGTGAGTTGCGATCATCGGCCAGCTGCGTAACCCGGTCTGCGCTGCGCATGCGCCATCCGCTGCCCCTCTACAAAAGCATTCAGGCAAGGCAGGCCTGCCATCTTTTTAAATTTTCCGTTCTATTTGACCCTCCGCATTTTCGCTTCATCCATCGATTTTGAACTGCGATAGGTCGAAAATCCTGAATAGTTCGTCAGCATTCCTGGGCCCATAACCCTTTGAGAGGCGGGATTTGGTAAATAGAGTACATTATGGGCTGTATATTTATCTCAACGTAGCGACGTGGGTGATGGACTGCTTGCATGCGTTGACGACGATCTTTCGGGCGGGTGTCCTTGAAGCAACAGTCTTTACGGCCATCTCATTGCCGACGTCTTGTTGAAGGCAAACACCAACGACAGACACATCTCTGAGGCCACAGCAAAATTGTCTTTCCCTATCTTGTAGCCTACCTAAACCAACACCAACGTAGCCGCTCTGAAACGTCTTGTCACCGCAACATCTTGACAACGAAGAACAACGACAATAGTAGCAAGTGCTACACAATTAGCACGTGGCTGTATAGTCTTGCCATTCTTCCAAGCCTGAGCACGAACAACAAACGTTCGCATCCTTTTTTCCTAACAATGTAGAGGAATTTCCAGTAGGAAGGAATTAATCTATAGGCAGTTATTTATCTTCCCTTTCTGTGGATCTTGTTCAGTCTGGCGGGATGAAGACGATCGTGTGACAGGGTCACGTAGCTGCACATTGCAGTGGTTTTGACGATCGGCCACGCAGCTATGGCCGTTCTAGGTCAATCGTTACACCAGGTTAGCCCAAGGCTTAGCGGATTCGCTAATGTAAAGCCCTATCTGGTTGACTAACCATCTTGTCACTCTCTGCTGGCACACGTCCGTCCTTGCCGACATCTTGATACCGAGAGGGTACGACAACACACTGCGCGTGTCACAACAATGTCGTGCCTCACTGTCTTTGCAGTCTGGGCACGAACCGCCAAAATGGTTTGCACCATTTTCCTAACATAAACCAACATAAACATAAAGCATCTCTGCAACGCTTGCATGCTTGAAGATTTTCACTTCGCGGATACATTGGTTGCACTGGAATTCCAAACGAAAGCACTATTTACATCCAACATGGCTGCTCATGGTGCGAGCAGCACTGTAAAGCTAGTCACAATAAGCAAGCAACCTAATGATAATAAAATTTTGGCAGTCATAAACGGACAGGAATCGACTATTAATGTATTCTGCTCCAGTAATCAGGATTTTTGTTGGGATTTTATGGTCAATTGATTCAACCTACTCCCAGAAACGTTAGTGTCAATAGGTAGGTGGCCCATTGAAATTTGGAAGATCAACAAACTGATTAGGCCTAACGATATCGGGCACAACTCTAGTAGCAGAACGATGTAGGCTCAAAAAATAAATTTAATTAATTTTCTGTTATTTGTTTAATTAAAATGCCAATTAAAAGCCAGTTTTGAGTCAAATTCAAATACATTGGGCAAAGCAGCTCGAGTTTTTAATTAAGTTTAAATATGGTTAAAAAGAAGTTGTATATTTTGTTGTGAATTCGGTAAAATTTTGGTTGCGATCCGGATTCGCTCGATCGGTAACACAGCGAAACAATCGTACATTATTTTAATTCAAATATTAGTTCTATAGGCCCAGGGAACACGTTTCAGAAGCATGTTTCGAATTTAAGACCATGGTCTTATAAACGAAACTTTTCCAGTAACACCTTGTACTCGTGGCGCTTTTTTTCGTTTTTAACACCATGGTATTAAATTCGGTGATTTACGGTATTGGTTGGGGGAAGGAAGGGCACTGTTCCTCCTATGTTTCTCACAACATTTTCGCAGTGATTTTCGTCATTTCATGCTTTCCTGCACGGCATCGCCAAGCCTTCAGGCTGCCTGCTGGCAACGTGGATGGCGTCTTGTTCCACCTCGCTAAGTGCCAACTTTGACCCTTCACCACGTCCAAACTTGGAAGAGTAAAACCTCTGAACAGGGGCAGAAAACGGACACAGACGAACGCAGTGACTCACCGCAAAGAGTGCGGCTTTGATCAATTTCTTAGGCTTATGGGAAAAATTAGGCTCCTCACCGATTGATCTCTCGTTGGGCTAGAATGATGTAAAAGGATCAGCTGAACATTTGGCTTATGGGAAGAATACGGCCTCCTTACTGGT
>JAHWFP010112508.1:0-10471 GCA_023313725.1 Lithobius niger
AATCACTAGACATTAACCTTGAAGCGTTCTTGCTGTTTTTTTTTTTTTACTTTTAATTTTTTTTTCTCTTTCTCTCTTTTCTTTGTGCTAGCACAACCAAAATTTGAAAGTTTTGATTTCTGAATATCAGTAATATTCACCTGAGTTTTCCTCTA
This sequence comes from Lithobius niger, assembly GCA_023313725.1. Classification (NCBI taxonomy): domain Eukaryota; kingdom Metazoa; phylum Arthropoda; class Chilopoda; order Lithobiomorpha; family Lithobiidae; genus Lithobius; species Lithobius niger. The sequence continues at coordinate 156 of JAHWFP010112508.1, forward strand.
ATAAATAACAAAATTTGAATCTTAATATTTCCTCCGTTTTATTCCTTTGTAGCCGTGTAGAGCGACTAACAACGTTATTTTTATTTCTTATAAGAAATAAAAGTGCCTAAATAAAATGGTTCTTCGCTCAGTATTGGGCTCTAGGAGTAAATTCAACAGTTCATCGCCAATTTTCGATCACTGTCAAATCTAAAGAGACGAAATTAGCTGTAAATATTAGTAATAAACCAAGAAACACAACGGAGCCAACAGTGTGAACAGCTAAGAAGGACAAGTGAGCAGCAATTATGAAGAGAAAAATCACGTGTCATCAGGAGGCCGGGTATAGAACCTTTGTCTTTGGCTTGGACCTCCAGTGCTGTAGACCATGTTAACTCGACACTATACCAAGACCACTGCTAACTTGCCGTATGAATTAACACCAGTAGACCTATACAGGCTACGTGTTGTAGCCTAATGGCTGGGGTATGTTTGTCCAGGGTTGAAAGTCTGGAGTCTAGGCATCCCCTGGTGTTGTGTACATACGTTAATTCATACGGCAAGATAGGGCGATTTTGATTGTGTCGACTTAGTGTAGTGGTCCATAGCAATGGTGACACAGTCCAAAAACCCGGGTGTACAATTCCTAGACCCATGATGAAACGTGATAATATTCGTCATTATTGCTGTTGATTTGTCATTCTAAGCTGTAAAGTGTTGTATTGGCTTCATTGTGCTTGTTCGTTTTTTTTTATGACTCTTAAATAAGTTCATGCGTAATGTTGTTTGGTAATTTCACACCTATTATTTTTATTGATTTAGAAAATTCTTAGTTCGAGAACACCGACTTGGAATGTTGATTTGTCTATAGCCTACGTCTCTGTTTAGCTTCTTGGCTCTTCTGACTGGTGGAACACGGTTCGTGTTCTTCAGTTGTAGGGATTTCCTAGTTACACTTGCTGCGCATATTTTCGTCAAACCGCATATAGTGCGGTGTTGGACGTCGTTACCGACGGGGCAGGGGGGGGGGAGGGGTTTATATATATAAAAAAAAGAGCCTGTATGTTTCACAAATGAGAATATGCACACAAAATGCTCAACTCACACGAAACTACGAAACTGTAGTAAAAATAAACCAAAGCACAGACAAAGCAAAGATCCAAAAACACACAAACGCCAGGATGACACATCAAATGCCTGCTGAACCGAATTTTTGTGATTTTTAATCCTGCATTTCCTTTGTTAATATTTGTTGTGTGATGGTGCGGGGTGAGGACAGACACCATGGTGCAGATTTGGAGTTTGTACCTTAACACAGAATTTCAGATGGTTGTACCAGGAGTTGTTTTAGGCAACTATCAGCAAACAGTAGCCGCAAAGCATATATCTAAACCAATAACAATAAATTGTAGGCAAATAACCCGCCAAGTTTCAACCATAGAACGTCTGTGATATCAAAAACGAGCCAAGTTTCCGCTCATCAGACACACAACGCAACTTTAAAACTTGGCGCATTGGTACTTTTTTTTTACTTGAATAGTTTGGCTATGTCTTATTTTTTCGAATAAATATACATACAGTAAATTTTATTGAAATAATGTTAAAGATTTTTTGTTACAATATCGTTTGTTTGAAGTACGTATAATCAATTTACAATAAATTTTTGCAACTCTGACGGTGCCGTTTTGTTGAACTACTGTAGACTAGCATGCTATACTCTAAACTCTAGCTTTTAGTGTGGCGTATTAACACACTATTATTTGTGAACCCTTCCTGACGTTACGAAAATCGGAACCTCCGCGATTTACTACTGAGTTTTGCAGTTCGTAAATAGTTTTTATTAATCGAGAGTTTTTATTGACCGATTGATCGTTTCAACTTTGATGTTGTTATTTCGCTTCGTGTGCGCGAAACAATAATGAAACAGCAAAGAATAACACCAACAATGAACTAGCGCTTATCTTGATGATTGTTGTGCATCTTGGGTCATCCAAACGAAAGGCTTGCAATGCGCCAAGCTTTAAAGTTGCGCGGTTGTATGTCTGATGAGTGGAAACTTGGCTCGTTTTTGATATCACAGACGTTCAATGGCTGAAACTTTGCGGTTTTTTGCTTACAATTTATTGTTTTTGATTTAGATATCAGGACTTCTGGTAGCTGGGCCTAACGTGATTTCTTTGTTATTTATGATGTTCTGGATTCTTTACATTTTTGGTTGTAACCTTGCTGAAGCTTTACTTCTGGCCTTTACAACATTTTTGGTGTTGACTTTTGTGTAGATATCAGTAATTTTGGTAACTGATTTGACTTTATGATTTTGTGGAGTTTGGATTTTGTAAGTAATATACTTTCTTTAAAAACAAACTAGGAATAACTAATTACTCGCAGAAAGGAGCCAAGTATTAATTATGCAGAAATTGCACATTTCAGATAAAATGGTAAAAACATTTGACTACGGCAGTAAGGTTTCACGTGGACTAAACGGCTGCAGTATACGAAACCTTACAATAAAGTTTATTTGTTCTTTGCTGTTTTAACTTCGGATCAGTTCAACCTTACAGTAAGCATCAAACGAGTTGGTTTTTGTTTTCTAATGTTGTTTGTTGATGAATCTGGCGGATTTTGTTAATTTCCAATAACAATGCAACTTATATTTAGTATGGAGGAGTTCTGCAAGCCAGATATATGCTGTGACAGCAGGTCATGTATAGTCTGCTGTCACGGCTTAGCTTTTCCAACGTGTCCGCAAGGAACCGCCCTCTGGTGTGACAGTGCTCCCGGCGAGTAAAGGTTCATTGTTGCAATAAGAGAACAATAAAAGGCTTGCACCCCTATACTGTCTCAATCACGTGACTTTCTCAGCTGACAGCTGCTGTTTCATAAAGACTTGACGCATATCAGAACCAAACAACAATGCTTTAACAATGCTTGACAGGTATCGTATGGGCAATTGTTTAAAAGTGTGAAGATAAGTGTGAACTTTGTTTAAGGGCGCCGAACCCAGACCGGGTTATCTGTCCCACTGTAGACGACGAGAAGGACAATTTAGCTTTAAAAAAATACAAGGGGAAAACCCAGGAACTTATTAACGCACTTTTAACAGAGGCTCATATGAACGCCGAGATGACTCTAAACAACTTATCGCGGCGATCGTAAGGACCATTGTTTAAAAGTCTCTTCATAAGATCGTGGGCTTTCCGTTTGGATTTCTCCAGCTAAATTGACTTTGTCGTCGTTACAGTGGGGCAGATAACCCAGTTTGGGTTCGGCGCCCTAAAGTAAAAACAACAAAAATAAGTCAAAACTTATCCTCACACTTTTAGAAAAGATTGTTTAAAGATAAGTTGCCACTTATCCGTGCAGTTTTAAACAATGGCCCATACGCTACCTGTCAAGCAATGTTAAAGCATTGTTGGTCGATTTCGGGTGCTCCTTCGGCGAACAAAGGAGATAGAAATTCAACCACTTTTGCACGACTGTTACATATAAATAAATTTTTACAAAGTTACTATATATATATATATATATTGTTTAATGAGCAGACTGATTTTTTTTTTTTTTTTATTTCTTAGAGCCCTGGCCTCTCGCCATTCGCTCTGGTACAAAACCTAAAATTCTAAAATTCACAACCCCAGAACCATTCAACAGCAGACATACAACCAGGACTACCAGAAAAGCCAGAACAACTCACGTCTAATCAATTTCAATTTTCAGTTTTATTGAGAGAGCCTTGGAACAATCAACAAGAGGGCGAGTAGGTTCATTCTTGGCACGGTAGCAAAGAAAAAGATTAGTATTAAGGTAGGGTTAGTCTTTAGAAGGAGTGTGTAGCTTTGTGGCTTGTAGGCTCCAGTAAGAATGAATAAATAAATAAGAAAAAGGCCGAGCGGCCAACCATGAGAACGGACATGCGCCCTAACAATTAGAAACAAACACTATTGCTTCAATAATGCTGACTGTTAGAGCCGAGTTGAATCAGTGGGAATCAGCTAGACCGGCGTATGTTAAGCCTAGGAACAACTATAGTGTATTAGTAAAGGAGGTAGCCTTTAGTGTAAGGTTTGATCTCAACCTCCCCTGTTAAAGCCAAAATTTCTAAGCTTAATTTCTCTGCTGTCTTTCAGTATTTTCCACTCAAATTCAGTATACAAGCTTTATTGAACTTGGTGAACATGTGTACGAACTTTCATTAATTTTCGATCTGACGCAGCGGAGATCTGGACTTGAGCTGGAATCATGATTTTCATTTTTGGCTTGTTCTTGGCAAGACACATTTCTGCTTACGCTCTCTACAGATTGAACTATTTGTCCTATAAAGCTGGTTCTCAGCTTATTTTTCAGGTATTGCTCTGTAGATGTGACCTTTCCATAAGGCCATTTCTAATTGGTCAAGTGGTTCAAGGGTTAGGTTGCTCTAAACGATCAGATTGTTGTTGTACATTGTTTTAAACATTGTTATTATTCAACAACGCCAATCAGCAAACGCTAGCTGCAAGACGTGACTGAAGATCAAAGGGTTTGTTTCCATTGGTTTGTGCACCGAAGTTAAGCAGCACTGGCCCCGATTGGTACTTGGGTGGGTGACCTCCTGAGAATCCATACTGGGTGTTGCAGACATAGGGCCTTAGGGCTTCGTCAGGAGATGACCGGGAGCAGTTAACGCTCGCTAAAACCCTTTGACCCTTTGTGAAAACCGTAGAGAGCTGCTTGGGCTGGGCCTCGTGTGACTTTAGGTGTGACTTTCTCTTAGGCAGTTTGTGTAGTAAGGATGTGGGTTAAATTGGTAAGTTGGTATGTTTTGTTTTAATTTATGTAACAGAGTGCGTAGCTCAGGGCCAAGACTCTTGTGAATAAATTGAAACTGAATTACAAACCGTAATTGATAAAGATACAAAACATTAAAACAAGCTAATCTAAACTGCATGGTACGCCAAAGTAGCACGAATTAGAAAACAAAAACGAACTCGTTTAATGGTAAGGTTTAACTGGTAAATTAAGTCAAAACAGCAAACGAACACAAATAAACTTTCCTGTAAGGTTTTTGATACCGCAGTGTGCTGTACTGTTTAGTCCACGTGAAACCTTACTGCTGTATCCAAACCATTGTGCACGTATGCCAGAGCCAAAATTTCAAAATTTTTCATACCCAAACAAAGGACACTTGACAACTTTCTTGGCTAAATTTTTCAGTGTTCTTCAGTCATGTCGTCTACTTTCCGTTCATCACCCTACTGTTGATGCATCATTTTTCAAGATTTTCAAGCACTTTCCCATGCAAGCAATTTAATCATTTATTTCCAGGACATTTCTAGGATTTCAAGGACTCACACGAACCCTGAATTACTGGTACTTGCTAAGCACACCAAGACGATTAGTATTTAAACATTTTCCAGTGATGTCGTTTAGCCAAGTAGAATACACCAATCATTCATTCCCTGATCTACCGTCTCCAAATTAAAAACGGTAAAAACATTTTAATACAGCAGTGGACTAAACAGTACAGCAACACAGCAGTATCTAAAACTTTACAGGAAAGTTTATTTGTGTTCCTTTGCAGTTTTGACTTCGGACCAGTTCAACCTTACCTTATAAGCATCAAACCAGTTCGTTTTTGTTTTCTAGTCATAAAAGAAGTGTGCGGGCCGTATTGTAAGAAAAGAAGAAACAAGAAATTACGATTTATTATATTCAAGACTATAGCAAGCCAACTTGGTCGTAGGCCTATTTGTTAATAAATACTGATTAAAAATCTGTTCCGTTTCTTTTCAGGATGCGTTTACGCAACGACTCTCCTTTGCATTCTCGCGGCTATAATTTAATCTCAACGGCAAAGGTGTCGTTGCCATGGTAACAGCGCTTCCTGGATTAGCTAAATCCGACGTCGTTTGAGCAAATGTTTCCAGTCTTATAATTCGTGACAGTAAGATAAAGAATTCATACTGACGAAACAATTTTTCCAATCGCTTCTAATCTCAGTCATTGACTCGTTTCGTTGCGAGCTGGCAGAGCTAAAACAGCCGCCATGTTGGAATTTCGGAAGATTTCTAGCTTCTCGCTGCAAAGGCGAGTCGGTGCATAAACGCGTCCTTAGGGCACGTTTATGCAACCACTGACTTGTGCATTCTCGCAGCTAGAAGCTAGAAATCACCTCAAATTCCAACATGGCGGCGGTTTTATGTCTGCCGCCTCGAAACGAAAATAGCATATAACGTGAGTTCGGAAGCATTTGAGAAAAATGTTTCGTCATGAGGAATTCTTTATATTATTGGCACGAATTATAAGACTGCAAGTATTTGCTCAAACGATGTCGGATTTAGCTAATCCATTTACCGTTGTTACCATGGCAATGTCACCTTTGCCATCGCGATTGAGTTCTAGCTGCGAGAATGCAAAGGCGAGTCGCTGCGTAAACGCGCCCTTAAACATATATGCCAGCATGGCTGAGCGAGAAACGAGATATTGGCCTTCAGGCAAATCCGTTGCTCTAGCCAATCAGCCGAAGGCCATATGTCTCTTTGATCGAGCGTTAAAAGCGTCGGACTTCTGACTTGAGAGTCGGCGGATCGATGCTGACATTTTTGTGAAACAAGATATGGCGGTAGCCGATAGTCAGTATAACTAGCCAGTAAATAACCAGAATCGACCCAAAACCAAAAGTGGTATAAGAGAAGCCGCCAAGTTTCCAATAAAGATTGGCCTTTGAAAGTATTGATATCCTTCAACCAGTGAAAGGCCACCAAGGCTAATCCTATTAGCCAATTTAATCGCACCGACTACTATATTTCGAAAGTTAAATGAAAGTAGAACATTGCTGCTTGCGGTAGCAATCTTCAAGTTTTCATTTAACGTCCATAGTACTATTCGGTGCGATTAACTTGGCTAATGAGATTAATGTTGGTGGCTTATCACTACCTTCAAAGACCGACCCTTTTTGGAAACTTGGCGGCTTCTCTTATAACTCGTTACATGCCCGTTACAATTCGTAAGCATGTATTAACACTTGTCTGTAAGCTGTGCTGGTACTTGAATTGCATGAATTTTTTATTTGAGTCCTAAGCGGCCTACCAAGCTATACACTCAAGCTTGCGCGACACAACTAAGAATGGGAGATGACAGTACAGAGCAGCACGCACGTGGGTGCGGTACGCTGCCAGCAGAATACCGTGTCTCACCTGCTTGTACTGAACTAGGGACTTAAGTATGGGAACTCGGCGCTAAATCTTTTCTCTCAATGAGCTCCATCAAGCTAGATACCCAAATACTTCACCTTAGGAACCGTTCTGATTAGAGTGCCCCAAACCTAAACACTGATGTGTTCACCGCGAACTGTAGGCGCACGATTCCAACGCGCCATTAAGCCTCAATCCCCCCCCCCCCCCCCGATTCCAACAATTTGCAAAGATTTCTACCGCATGGGCAATTTTCACCATGGCTGAAATCAACTAAGCTTGTAACAGTTAAAAGACAGTCTGCTAATGAGCCGCCTTTTTTTACTTTTTTTATTTTTTATTGTGAGCCTGGGCCCAAAGCCATGCGCTCATCTTAAAACAACCAAGTATACATCTGACAACAATAATTATTGAGCTCTGGCAACAATAAATCTCATCTACTTGGCGGCGAACCACCAGCATGTGTCTAGATTTGTGTCTAGAATAATAAGTTGCGCCAGGAGGAAATAAAGCATACGTGCTCGTAGAGTTTATTAGTTGCGGGTTATCTAGACACACGCTAGTGTATCGCCGCCAAGTAATAGTAGATCGTCCGATTGTAGACATCCGATTGTTAAAAACTGATTGTTGATGAAAAAAGGCGGCTGCACTAGCAGACTGTGTCTTTTAACTGAAACCAACTTATACCTGATTTCAGCATACTGGTGTAAATTCCCCATGCGGTAGAAAACTTTGCAAATCGTTTGAATCAGGTGTCTTGGCTCCAGTAACGAAGAAAACGTCAACACGAAAATGTGGGAACGTGTCCTTCATGGAGAAAAGGTGTCTTTAATAACGTTGATTTGTGTTACTGGTAACTAGTAACTAGTAGCTAATCCGCAGGCTCTCATAACTAGTCCGCAGGCTCTCAAGTTAATTCTCATAGGGTATAACGACACGTCTACAGCAGCTGATTAGGGAAAGTTGCCAGATCTAAATTTCGGCAGACAGGTAAAGCGTCATATGGGGAAGTGCCTTTTCTAAAATGGGGGTTGCAGCTAGAAGCACGTGTCCCTGAAGTGGCTCGTAAGTGCAAAATTATTGTTGTAACCATTGTTTGTATTGTCATCCAACAGTAGATGATAACCTGCTTAAGTGTTACACGCTTATCGTTTCAGTATCTAATTGTCAGAATTCATTGTTGTTGCCAGTAGGTCGCCGGGGCCTTAATAAAATAGGAGAAAATTGGAGAATGGTTCACTAAGAGACGGAGTATGTTTTATTGCAAAGGTTTGGTCGGTTTTTTGTTACGGTACACGAATCCAAACTAAATTATCTGCCCCACGACGATAAAAGGGACAATTATGTGTTCGTGAACAACATGGTAACTGAATGATTGAATGATTAACGTTAACCGAGGTGAGGCCAAGTGAGAAGGGATGCGCTGATTGAGTAAACGAAGCGAACGAAAATCAGCGTCTAACCGTGTCAATTTCGCTGACGTAACGGCTAATTTGGCAATGACAAAGATGAAAATTATGAATGAGAAAATTTATAGACATAAAATTTCTCCAGAAAAAAAGGTACAGATGACGATTACACCGTCTGATCTTTGATTCATTCACAGTTCTCTGAAAGTAGTGATAGCCACCCAAAACCCAAACTGGCATAAGAGAAGCCGCCAAGTTTCAAAAAACGGTCGGCCTTTCAAAGTAGTGATATCATTCCACCAGGGAAAGGCTGCCAAGGTTAATCCTATTAGCCAAGTTAATCGCACCGAATAATACTTTGGACGTTAAATGAAAACTTGAAGAGGACGGTACACGAACTCCTACTGAATTATCTGCCCCACGACGATAAAAGGGAATGCTTACTATTAATTAATTTGGATGCATTAGTGAAACGGGCATTTGATTTTACGTAGAATTACTATTCTCAAGTTCATTCTCATACGGTAGAAAGACACGTCTACAGCTCATTAGGGAAAGTTGCTAGATCTAAATTTCGGCAGACAGGTAAAGCGTCATACGTGGAAGTACCTTTTTTCTAAAATGGGGGTCGCAGCTGCAGCACGTGGCCCTCAAGTGGGTCGTACGTGTGAAATTATTGTTGTAACAGGTAAAGGTAATGATGATTATACCGTGAAATTATCTGTACATTTACAAGCCTATGCAAGTTCTAAACGTGTCAATTTCACTGGCGTAACGGCTAATTGGACCACGGCAAATGTGAAAATTATGAATGAGCAAATTTATAGACATAAAATTCCTCCAGACAGAAAAGGTTGAGGGGACGATTAAACCGTCTGATCCTTCGTTCGTTTACAGTCCTATGATATCTGTGATATCCTCCCAAAACCAAAACTGGTATAAGAGAAGCCGCCAAGTTTACAAAAAGGGTCGGCCTGTCAAAGTAGTGATATCATTCGACCAGGGAAAGGCCACCAAGGTTAATCCTATTAGCCAAGTTAATCGCACCTACTAATAGTTCGAAGGTTAAATGAAAACTAGAAGATTACTATTCGCGTAGCAATATTTAAGTTTTCATTTAACTTTCGAACTATTAGTAGGTGCGATTAACTTGGCTAATAGGATTAACCTTGGCGGCCTTTCCCTGGTTGAATGATATCACTACTTTGAAAGGCCGACCCTTTTTTGAAACTTGGTGGCTTCTCTTATACCAGTTTTGGTTTTGGGTGGATAGAAATAAACAAAGAATGCAACAGTTTTGACGATAGACTATTATTTTGGTTCACGGAAAAAATTCAACTGCTTATCAATCAACGAACAATTGTTTCGTAGTTGAGAATAAAAATGAAACCATCCGGGTAAAAAAATTGTCGAGGATTCAGTACGAAGATTAAAAAGGAGGGAGAGGAGGGAGGAAGGAGGAAACGAGGGAGGGAATGGATTGGACGTGCGAGCACTGGGCCGTCAGATTCGATAGGCGTCTTGGTCCCAGCTGTACATCTCTGGCTTCGTACATACCCGGGTTCGATCCTGGTGGAGGGAAGTGTATATATACGGGTTTTTCTCCGGTTGTTTCCCGCCCGTTGTAGGAGGATTTCCTCCGGGTACTCCGGTTCCTCCCTCATGTAGCAAAAAATAACTGTTTACGATGGTGGTTCCTTCCACTTAACATCTGCCGCTTGGGCCTTCAAAAAGCTGGCCGACAATGTCTATTCTATTC
>JAHWFP010112508.1:19098-41041 GCA_023313725.1 Lithobius niger
CCCCCCCCGCTACTCTCATCGAGACAAGACAGTTCAAACCGCATTGGGCTACTTTAATTAATAAGGGCATTATTAAATTTTATGATCAGGGTATTGTTTTGTATTCTCACTATAAACATATACATACATAGGGCTATATATTTAAAGCCAACATTTATCATTGTCTACGTCGTGCTATTTATCTTTCCTCGGACCTTTTTTCCCCGGACCTTTTTTCCGCGGACCTTTTTTCCCCAGATCTTTTTTCCGGACCTTTTCTCCACGGACCTTTTTTCCCCGGACCTTTTTATGCAGACCTTTTTTCCCCAGACCTTTTTTCCCCGGACCTTTTATCCCCGGACCTTTTTTCCTCGGACCTTTTTTCCTAGATTCCTGTAGTTCTCTTGTAACGAATTACTTGTAGCGGCAAGATATTTTCTGTTAAAATTTCAACCACTTTCGTAATGAGGTTACGTACTACATCTTCTGTTTGCCCAGGGGCATAGAGGAATCCAAACATCTACGTCCCTGGTCTACCGACTGTGCCGCGCTTCCTGCGATGTGATGCGAGTGCCAACCAAAAGTGAGTTTGCTTTCAAGGCGAGGGCCCCAGAGCGTAAATACCTCGTCCAAATAGTCAATTCCAGGGAAAATGGGGCTCGGTTTCATCTCAGTCTGGGTTCGAGTCTAATAGCCGGAGCGGCGTAAAGGACAAGTCTGCATGACAATTCACCGTTCGTTCTGAACGCGACCCCATGCGGCCAACTGTTAAGCGAGTGACTGTTTTCACTTTTGCGGAAAATGTACATACGTTACAAATTACGCTTTGTACAATACATGTTTATTCCCTATCGTACTAAATATGTGCGGATGGGAGGTTAGTGCTTCTTAGCATTGCTTTCGTAAAATAAGATTTTGGCGTGTTATTAAATCAGCTGTCTTGAAGCCAGGAAGCTAAATCAGCAGCATTTCTCCAAGATGGCCTTGTGACCGTTACTGCCGAATGTGTGCGTATTTATAAACTCATGCTAATACGGTCATTTGAAAGATATTTGAAAGGAAGTTACGTTGATGAATTCATGCGCGCTGATCTAAGTAAATCAAGAACGAGGCACTCGGTTGTGGACTGCTACGGTAACAGGACAAAGCAGCAAGCCTCTTTAATGCCGTTGCGCTCATGGTAATGGTGTAGTAGGGAAGAGAAAAGCATTCAGGGAGAGAATGTTTTTTAGGGAAAAAATTAAATTTCTTAAGGGTTAAATAAATACATTTTAAAAACAGCAGAAATTATAAATTAATCCGCTAAGACGAACCAAGCATTCATCATAGGATGGCAGATAAGAAGGGTGCCCCTGCCCCCTTTGCCCTTTTCCATTGCCTTCTTGCCCGTTTGGTAGGCAGAATCATGAAGAAAATCATAAAAAAAAACCGCCAAAACCATTTAAACAAAGTCTTTTCGAGGGTCGTTTGTAAGTCACGTCCACAAAAAAGTCTCAAAAAATATGTCATTGAGTTTTTAGAGGGTGCACCCCCCCCCCCCCCCCCCCGCCGCCTTTTTGCTGTTCTGCGGGTGCGCTTGGTGGATGAGCGTGGTAGAGCTTAGCCCAGCTGTCTGAAAAAGCTGATCTGGTCGGGGACTGGAATGGGTACCCTGGCAAAAGCCAAGCCAATCAGTGCCGACTAGAGTATTGTGGAAGACTAACAGGAGCCTTCAACGGCTATGAGATCTATTCTGGACACTATCTCTTTACCCTATGTTGATCAGAGGTTTCTCGGATCGAATCCCCGGGATCATTGGCTGTCACTGTACTAAGATTGTTTCTTCTTTGAAAAGTACAGTAGGCCTAATGTTCAAAACTGAGTCGATTCGTCTCTACAAGCAGTTTGCTTCAGAAAGCTCAAAGAAATTTAGAAAAACAAAGCAAAACAATGTGTTATTTTACGCCTCAGCCAACATGCTATACAAAAACACTGAAATAAGTCTGATTTGCTTAATAGGCTATTGGGCATTGAATATACTTGGTGATTAATTTAATTACTGAAACATTTCAGTTATTGTTCACTTCACACGTTTTTAGGCGCGTTTCGCACGACCTATCATTTTGTTTCCGTCTTTCCACCCACACAAGTAGCCACACACGTGGTACAATGGCCGAACCCATTTTCGTGAAATTAGTTGATGCATAGAAAGTTTACCTAAATGCACTACCAAGCTCACGCTTCTTCAAAATCGGGCGAAAATTGAGGGCGCAATTCGAGGTTAAAAAATCCCAATTCTTATCTTACTATGCAGTGACACACCCGGGGTAGGGTGAGGGAGAACAAGTGCCAAAATTAGACCAAATTTGGTAAATTTGGTAAAAAGACAAATAAGGAATTTACTGCAACTGAAAAAAAATTCTGAAATATTGGCTTTTTTTACCATTTCAAAAGCATTAAAAGTTCTGAAAATGATTTGTTTAATGTAGGGTACCGAGAAGGAGTTAAAGCAATTAAGCCCCTGCCCTGCTTGCTAATCCCCTTAACTGAATTCGCGGATTGAATTGAATTCCAAATTTTATACCTAAATACCTAAAAATTGTAAAGTGGTTTGTGTTATTGTATAAAATTTCCTGTCTACAGACAGGAAATTTTATACAATATTTATTATAATATCGGAGGCCGGCTAAAAGGAAAGCCTAAAGGAAAGCCTTAAAGGAAAACCACTTCTCCCCTCCTCGCGCCCGCATTGAAAATGCACTCTCCCACTCTACGTGCAGCCAAAAAGGATCCAGCCATGAGTGGTCGATCAATCTGACAAGTCGTCGGGAAATGTGACCGGCCCCGTGCAAAGCACGGGCTTCCTCTAGTAACACAATAACACAGTAGGCTGGGGCGTACTGGGAAAGCCATTTAGGCCCGGGGAATGGTTAACGTAGGCCCCTCTCTTGTGTTTCGTTTGTGCGTGTGGCTTTTGTCTTTTATTTCTGGTTTCTACAAATAGGCATAAAATACGTAAACACTACACAACTCGTTCAAGGTTAAACTACCTGCAGTGCTACAGGTAGCGGCCCTGAATCGTTGTTTTTGTGTGTAGGGATGATAAAAATAATAAGAAGGATCGACTGACGTAAATCGTTGAGACCTTCCCCTAATGATTTCACACGATGTTTTAAGGACATTTTCCAGGTGTACAGTATTTTGGACACGAACCAGTAAAAAAATAAATCCCTATTTTTTTCTTTCACTTATTCTTGTGGAAGGTGTGATTATCCACAGGTGGTGAGCTTGAGAGCTGAGATTCTTTCAACAATTCATCTGAAGGTGAAAGAAGCGAGGTCAAAGACAGGTTCAGCAGGATTCAGCAAAAACCGGTTGACATTTGTCGCAAAAATGGGCTTCGACAAGTGAAAAACGGTTCCCTTTCCTCGCTCTTTTACACATGTATAACTTTAAGGAATTATTAATATTTTTTCTTGCTTTAGTGAAAGGTTCTTGTGTGAAATGGGATGTGCTTTGCGCGCAGGATAAGCTACTTCGAATGGCAAAATTGTATAGTGAAAGACTGATTTGTGCTATTGAAAAAAAAAAGCCGGACCGAAATCGACTAAACACATCTAAACACACGTTAGTGTGTTGCCACCAAGTTGATATGTTACAGCTTGTTCGCATTAAGTTGTTGACATAAAAAAGCAGCTAACTAAAATAGTATCTTTTGTAAGTGCACATTTTACAAGTCTGAATAGAGCCGCCATTTCGGTTGTACATTGCATAGTAGGCATATAAATGAAGATCTTTATTGCTTGACCGAGCGAAAGACGTGACAAGACACTATGACTTATATAAATTCTGCCCAGTGTTCAGGGTGGCTTTCAAGAGCTCAAGATAAAAGTCCTTTTTTTTCCATGCTTTCCAGGCTAATACTGAAACCTTTCCCTGATTTTTGTCGGTCGAAGGAGGTACATTATAGGACTGGCGAACACTTTTTTTTAACATTTCTCTCAAAGCTCAATTACTATAGATCAGTGACACGACGTAGTATTATTGTATATAACTCTATGCTGGAGCCTTAATGGGTTAGCTGCAAGGGGCACTGCAGAGAGAAACAGAAGGGCGTCATACTGAAGCCGATGCTGTTAAGAGTGATTTCTTAGACCTAAAACGCGCGATTTTTGTTGTTGGAGAAAACAACGTTATTTTAAGCCAAAGAAATCCGCTCTTCCGTAGTTTTTCCCTCCATGTTTATGTAGTGCACCTTGTAGTTATGCCCTCCAAAACCCATACTGCTGCCAATATGGCGGCAAATGTCACTGCTCTATATCTCGTATATCGTATCGCTTTGCTAAATCAAAAATTCCAGTGCCCTAAATGGTGTTGGTAAAGAGTAGGAATGCCATAACAAAACTAGAAACGCATTTAACACGTAACGTCCAATATGACTTGGCCTTAGGCAACGTTTCCCAACCGGTGAGGCGGGCCTCCCTTGGGAGGCGCGGAGCAGCTGCAGGGGAGGCGCGAGCCGCTGCCGAAGCCATACTATACGGGCGCATTTATGCGATGAATAGCCTGCGCATTCTCGCTGCTAGAATTTAATCGCGATGGAAAGGCGTCGTTGGCATGGTAACAACGGCAACCTGGGCTTATAAGACCTACAATCTTATAATCAGTGACAATAAGACAAAGAATTCATCCTGACGAAACCATTTCTCAGTCACTTCTGAACTCACATTATTGACTGTTTTCGTTGTGAGATGGCAGAGCTAATTTTTTTTTTTCGGGGGGGGGGGGGGCGCCATTGCCTGCTAGTCCCAATGGGGATGCATACTGCAGAAAAGGTTGGGAACCACTGGCCTAAGGAGTTCGTAGCTTAATTTCTCCACCGTCTTTCAACATTTTCCACTGAAATTTGGTACATGAGCTTTGTGGTACTTGGCCAACACGTGTACCAACTTTTATTAATTTCCGATTTGTCACATTGGAGATCCGGACTTCAGCTGGAATTGTGAGTTTTATTTTTGTGTTATACGGTGGTGGTGAGGATGGACTTTGGGCACGTTTATACAATGGTCTCTACAGACTAATAATTTGTCGTAGAAAGCTGGTTCTCAGCTCATTTAAAAGATCTACTTCCGGAGATGTGCCCTTTATAGAAATAGAAATTTCAATTGGTCGTCCCGTTCCGGAGTTACGGGGTGAATATCAAGCTTTATTCTGGGCCCTAGCCCGGAGCTATGCGCCCACGCCACAGACAATAGTAAGTACTACACAGATACAATTATCGCCACACTAGGCCATTACAGGGCCCTGGAAGATCCGTTTTATTGTTACACATTGTTTTAAATATTGTTCTTATGCAACACTGCCCATCAGCAAACGCCAAACGTAAGGTGTAGACTGAAGATTAAGCAAATGCTAACAATGCTGGTGAGCCAATAATTTACCCACACGTGGGAGCATTATCCTTATTACAAAATGATTTATATAATGATTTTACGTTACTCTCTCGTGTTAAAAAAAACTACAAAAGAAGTGATATCTAAAACAAAACCCACAAGGGTGAAAGAACCAGCCAAGTTTCAGCCAATCAAAGTAGTGATATCAGAGCCAAAAAGGCTGCCATCAAGTTACTACATTAGTTGTCAAGCTAATCCCACCAACTACTACCTCACACGTTAAATAAAAAACTTGACCATTGCTAACGGACAAAGGTGCTGATAACGAGCTGCGGACAAACCAACTTTCAAAAGAAAGACTTGCACTGAATGAGTAAAGGATACCAACTTTGTATGTCAAAGTATCACGAATTAGAAAACAAAAACGAGCTCGTTTGATATTTAAGGTAAGGTTTAACTGATCCGAAGTCAAACAGCAAAGTAACACAAATAAACTTTCCTGTAAGGTTTCACATACCGCAGTATTCCTGTACTGTTTAGTCCACTTGAAACCTTACTGCTGTATCCATTACACACGTAAATAAAATTGAAACCATGTCCCAACTTTCAAAATTATTGAAAGAATAATATAGTGTATAATATAGGCTAAACACTCGCCTGCTTTCGGGGATATATTTTTCAGCATTATTCTCGTCAAGTCTTCACCTTTCCGTTCATCCTATTGGTCCATACACCACTTTTCAAGATTTCATATTCAAGACTTCAAAACTGGTATTTCATTTTTATTTTCCACGACATTTCCAGGTTTTCAAAGAGTCGTATGAACCTTGAATTACTTCATCTGTAGGTCTGTACTAAGCCCACTAAAAGTATGGTTTTTACGATTTTTCAGCGATGTTGTTCAGCCAAGTAGAATGAACCAATCAGACCTCATCGTGTTTTAAAGTAAAAAACATGTGAATACAGTAGTAAGGTTTCACGTGGACTAAACAGTACAGGAACACTGCGTTATGTGAAGCTTTACAGGAAAGTTTATTTCTGTTAATTTGCTGTTTTGACTTCGGATCAGTTAAACCGCACCTTAAACATCAAACGAGCTCGTTTTTGTTTTCTAATAAAGTGAAGGTTTTAGAAGCAAAAAATGAAGTAAGAATTAGTTATTCTTTATAAAGTAAAAAGACCTTCATGAAAATGTTAAAATTCCCGGACTTTTAGTATATGTTTATCAAATTCCCTGAATTTTCCCTGACTTTTCCAGACTTGATAAATTCCCTGAATTTTCCCTGACTTTTGCAGACTTGATAAATTCCCTGACTTTTCCAGACTTGATAAATTCCCTAAATTTACCCTGACTTTTGCAGACTTGATAAATTCCCTGAATTTTCCCTGACTTTTCCAGACTTGATAAATTCCCTCAATTTTCCCGGTTTTCCAGGTAGAACTCCACCGTAGTGTTCAGCTTAGCCCAGTCCTCCACTGATATAATTGCTGCTTAATGTTCTACTAGTCGTTCTGCCCAGTACTCTTCGTCGAATATATCCGAAAATATTAGAAGCAAAAATTTCATCTTCGAATTCTTTTTTCATATCATGCCCTAAAGTTCCCTTGTTAGGAAATTGAAAAAAATTAGAACAGAAGTGCGAACGATATCGTATCCCCAACAGACAAAAGACCCAAAAATCAAATGCACATAGCCCAAATTTCATTCGAGTATCCGATCTCGCTCGCTCGCTCGGCCATCTTGTAATTTTAAATGCACCTTACTACATAAAAAAAATCGCATAAAAACCGTTGCAAGAAGCATTTATTTATTGTGCCATATATTTATAGGCCAAGAGAGTGAAACGAGTGAT
This sequence comes from Lithobius niger, assembly GCA_023313725.1. Taxonomy (NCBI): domain Eukaryota; kingdom Metazoa; phylum Arthropoda; class Chilopoda; order Lithobiomorpha; family Lithobiidae; genus Lithobius; species Lithobius niger. The sequence continues at coordinate 26,303 of JAHWFP010112508.1, forward strand.
GTCGCATACTCGACTGAACTTTGGTTTTGTGTGTCGATTTACCTATGTGTTTTCATGTTTGGGTTACGTTAACGTTTGCAATTTTGTTCCGAATTGCTTGAAATTTCATTACAAGGGAACTTAGGTTCATTAAATTAAAGAGTTCGGCTCTGACAACCCTACCTCAAATTATTTTCGGAGATATTGGCGTTTCCGGATGGCTGGGTAAGTCACTGGGTAAGTGTAAGGGAGCCCGATCTCTAAGGCTAGTGGCCCAGAGCGCCACATGAACAAAACAAGCCCATTTGCCATAATATAGCATAGTAAAATTTATTTTAGTGTGAATAATGTAGAAAATAATTACAAGTTGTACCGCAATAAAAACATTACTGCCCAATTTTATACAAAGTTTTGAAACTACACACTCGCTTCTTTTATCATTTATACATCAATCTCACGCGCGGTGGCAGTAGTGCCCGGAAGGGGGGGTCATAATATAATATCGGTATAATATCGATGTGTATATTATCTAACAACAATACACCACCAGTCACCACAACACAACATAATGCCTCAACACTACCCATAAATCTATAAAAATACAAAACAAAATATGTTTTAGTTATTTGACAAATTTTATGCACAGTTGAATACTGATTGAAAACGAAACAGAACCGTAGATGCTATTGCGACACCCGGCAATTATGACGGGATAGAAATATAGCTTGTGACAATAACATGGCCGAAAGTGTGTGTGTGTGTTGGAGGGGGGGGGGGGGGACCCCCCCAACCCCTTGTTGAATTCTGAAATATAGGACTACCATTTTTTACCTGGGTTTGGGGGGCATTTGATCTTAGAGGGGGGGGGTACTCTTCACTGGACAGTAGGGATGGGCCGATAACCGAAACCGAAATAGAATTTTCGGTTTTTACTGAAAACCGAAACCGAAACCGATTCGGATTTTGTGTCGGTTTTTCGTACGGCGTTCCTAAAATCAAAAATTGATTTGCTGTTTTTATTTATTTTTTTAACAATTATCATTTTCTTCGCATAAATGACAGCAAAGCTCCTAGTCATTAATAAGGAAATAGTAGGGGGAAATGGTGCCGCACCTACACCCACGGGCTATGACGCTGCTGAAAGTGAAAGCAGGAGTGAGGTAGTAGCAAGTAAATACTACAGTTACTAGAGAAAGAACTAAAAATATCTGGTTGGGGTGGATGGTGGCAAAAACCGATACCGAAACCGAAACCGCAGTTTTGTGGACGTGAAAACCGAAACCGGAACCGAAGTCCAAAAAATGAAACCGACCCATCCCTACTGGACAGGGAGGGGGGGGGGGAGTAGGCACCACTGCGTGGTGACTGAGCTTTCCGGACACCCTTGTAGAAATCGACGTTGGATTTGATCGCGCAGCACTGGGTAGAAATCATACGTGAAAGTAGTTACGAAAACTGTCTATGCCTAAACCATGAGCAGTGGCTGTTTGCCGTGACGTCACCATGAGTTAGCCAATGACGAACGAGAACAACGGCTGTTTGGCCGTCTGATTGGACTAGCCCAGTGACATGATATGCACGTCACAGCAAACAGCCATGGCGCGTGGTATAGTTAATTTGTGAGCCAAATGTCATGATGCAATACAAAACACTGATTAAAGGTGCCTCTTCACCCAATGACAAGTTACAGCATCTAGCGCCATCTACCATTATTTAGTTTTATGTAGCACCTGATTTCAACAAGCGAAGGAATGCGCAAAGAAATTTCTTTTTACACAACAAACTAGCCACGTCGTGCCTCTTTAATTATGGAATGTAAAGTTGGTGCGTCTATGTGCACTAGGGAGCAAGCGGTCAAGGTTAACGATATCACTGTCACTCGATGGCGCCTGTCTAGCAGTTCAAAATCTGCGTTTCAAAATGGTCGATGTATAGAAAAAAGCGTCCGTGATATCGTTAGGCTTAACTTTACCTCTTGCTTCTGGTGCACGTGGGCGAACGAACTCTACACTGTATAATCAAGGAGGCACGTGGCTTGTTTGTATTGCTGTGCTGAGGAATGTGCTGGACGAACTGTGAAGTTAGTTGGCATCGAAATAATCCGTATATTGATTTTGTAATGCTCTTAGAATCGATGAAATTACATGAAGCATGGATCGACGCCAATGGAGGGAGCGAAGCAAAGGATATGGCTAGTTTCGTTTTAAGTAGGAACCTGCAACTATTCAACGTGCATCATGTTCAAGAAAAATGTTGCTTAATGCTTACCAAATTTCGCTTAACACCTATGAAAATTCACTAGTAAATAAAACAAAGACAGCTATTCAATGGTTTTTATTTTTCAGTCGTCATATTTTTCTAACAGGTTATTTCTTAATCTATTTTGTAATTTTCTCATTAAACTTATATACAACTCTGTTCAATCCATTTGCGCGCAAAAACGTAATAGCCAAATAAAAGATGATTCCCACCCATGCTGAAACACACACTAATGCCTTTGTCTTTTGAATTTTAATTTCTTGTTGCCGCTGGAAAACGTACATAAAATCCGTGAATTTTTCCATTCGTTCCTCGCAATGCTGCGTTTCCCTGGAGGTTTTTTGGTTCCTTGTAGCCACCAGCTGCGTAACCCAACCGAGCATGCACAGTCTTCATCTATAAAGGTACTTTCGCGCGAAAGGCAGGTCATCATTTTTCCTCCAGCCTGCGCCACGTCGCATCGTTTCCCATTCATCCTCTTGAAGATCTTCTAGTTTTCGTCTAGCCCCATTCGTCCGACTGCAGCCAGCCTCCAGCCACAATGAAAGAGCCCAGCAGCTATGTCCAAGACCACGAAAGAACCCCAGAAGGACGTCTCTGCCCGAAAGACCCCTCCTCTGCCCTTCGGTAAGTCTGCACTACTCTGATGCCGCTGTCAGTTTCCCAATCACGAACCCACCAGCCTCGCCTCATGCCTCACTGGTCAACCTGCCGAAAAAAACAGTGTGATCTACCGCCTCTTTCGTCCGCCATTTCGTTTCAGTCGGCCGCTGATGACTACGTCAACACTGCTGCCACTTCGTGCTCCAGGATGGTCAACACACGCCGTCCTCACCATTGGATTTGTTGGCCTTCAGGAAAACCAACGAGCAGCGAAAGACATTTCTGCCCAACTCAAGCGTAAATACAAACGTGCTTCTATGTCTGGATCCCATCAGGAAGACATTCACCTTAATCTCCAATGAATATCTCGTTTCTTTCATCCCGTCAAGCCAACCGCTCTGTTTCGCGTAGCGAAGAAACCACATTATTGAACGAGCCATTTGTGACTTTGGCCATCGTCAGCCACATGCTGATCCACCGCCATCGGCCACTCCTTCCGTGAAGGACGAATACACAAAAGACTGGGTTGCACGAACCTCTAGCGATGCCAGCCACAAACGCTCTCTTTTGTTTACTCATCAAACGACGAAGGCTGCCGAGGACTGCTAATCTCCCTTTCGTCGCCCAACGACCCCACCAGCTCATCTTTCGTCTCATCAAGCTCTAACTAATCAGCATGACAACGAAAGCATCCTTGATACTGCTTCAGTACTACAGCAGCAATTGAACCCGGACCCCTCTTTCGTTAAACAGTACGAAAGACCGACCATCGTCGCATTTACTTCCCTGATGATCCAGGCGCCGACGACAAATCCAACATCCGTCTTTCGGATCTCCTCAAGACAGTCGAGAACACTGTACCTGACTGTTTCCTACACAAGCCATCTCAACAGTTCGATGCTCCTGTAATCATTCGAGGATTAGCTACTGGTCTTTGTGACCGCATTTTCAAGCCTCACTCTGTGCTCAGCCAGTCTACAACGCTTCTCACCAACTTACTGCGGATTGGTGGTGCCATCTTGGGGAAGGGAGAGAACTGAACAAGGACCCACCACCGTCTCGCCCTGGTCGTGAATCAACGTATTTCAAGCCTTTTGGTGATGGTGCAACAAATGCAAGAAATTTCGGCACCTACCCCAAATCGGAATTCCTGACTGCTGAAGTAAAATGGATTTCGGTACCACTCTTTTTCTATCAAAGAAAGCAGATATTCCAACCCACGTTCTGTTTGTCAATGACAAATGTCGTCGTCTGGCCTGCGCGCTGTTGATCAGGCAGATGTTCTCAACGCATATATTAATGTCTTATGTGAAAAGCTCTCTACTAGCCCAACCCCCACCGAAGTCAAGCAGCTTTCTACTCTCACCTCTCGACTCTTTCAAAAAGCCTGCCTCTTTTAACATCGCTCTTCAGACTTCACCAAACCTCAAAGATTCCACGAAACACCAGTTGCAGAACCAGCCCATCCACGAGTCCAAAATTCTCTTTCGTGGTCTGATCCCAACTTTGGCTCACATCTTGACGTCTGCATAAAAACTAAGGAGAACAAGCTCAGCCACAACAGAAACCTTAGAATAAGCCCTACAAGACTCACCCAGCCCAAAACAACAAGGACAATTGGCCGAAGCCTCAGCTGAACTTCAATGACAACCAAGGCTGCCGCCCTGAAAACAATCGGACCTTTCATTCCAAGCAGCTTCTGCTGTTTTCGAAAGGACGAAACAGCAGAAGCACCACCCCTGACAAACGGAGCTGTTATTCCTCTCCAGGAAAGATAAGCAAATCCCACAAAGACCAATGACGCCATCCGACCATCCAGTTTTTCAGCCTCTATTATTTTCTTCCCGCCTGGAAAAAGCGGACTTCCAACATTCTTATTCTGTCAATCATTCGAGACGGTTTTTGCCAAACATTTGCCTTCAAGCCACCACTGGCTCAATCTCCTCCTTGGCAGTTCACCCCTCTTTGCAGCCAGAAATTATCAACCGAAATTCAAGACTTTCTTGCGAAAGGCGTAATAAAGGAACGTCACCCACCGTTGGGACCGCATATTTGCAGCTCCATCTTCCTACGCCCCAAGAATCCGGAGGAGAGAGATTAATTTTCAATCTCAAACCACTCAATCAATTTATGTACAGCAGTTATTTCAAGATGGAAACACTTGAATCAGTCTGCTTATCCCTGAGGATGCTCACCTTCACGTACCTTTTGAGTCACGCATCAGTCCAACACCTCTTTCGCTTCATGTACGACAACAAGATTTACACATTTCAGTGCTTTCCATTCAGCGTGAATGTGGCACCCAGAATTTTCACCCTTATACTGAAACCAATTCTGGCAAAACTGCATCAGAACCAGATAGAAACAAGTGCATACCTGAACAACCAAGATCCAACAAAGTTAGCCTCCAATCGGGACAGAACAATAAACCTTCTCACTCAGCTCAGATTCGGTGTGAACCTAAAGAAGTCAAGACTCATTCCAGCCCAAGACTTCATCTTCTTAGGAATCTTCTTCAGCCTAAAATTTGCAACAGTAATGCCATCACCTGACAGGATGAAGATTTTATGAATCAGGCACACCACTTCTGTCAACAGTCCATCATTCTCTCAAGGAGCTAAACTCCCTCATCAGCAAGATGCACTCAAGGGTGAATCTTGTCCTATACAGGAGATGGATGACCAGACCATTCCACCGCTGCCGCATCGACACATGGGGAAATCAGCCAGATCAACCGCATATAAATCTTCCAATAAACTCGGACTTCCCAATGGAAGCTCCTCTCTGGTGGTCAGACGTTCGAACTCTGTCATAGTCCGTCCCACTTCAAGAGCCCCAACCAGACCTCCTACTAGCGACAAAAGCCTCTCAGGAAGGCTGGGGAGCACACATAGCCCATCACTTAACATTGGGACAATGGTCGCAACAGGAGTTTCAAGACCACATCAACGTCTTAAATATGAAAGCTGTACTCAAGGCCCTTCATCACTGCCAACATCTAGTCAAGGGAAAATCGTCCAAATCCAAGTAGACATCACAACAGCTGTAGCCTACATTCAGAAAGAGAGAGGAACAAGGTCTCGCAATCTTCACGAAGTAACCTCGTCTCTGCATAAAACTTTTTTTCCATCTCTGCATAAAACTCAACACAATCGTTCCGCCACTCTATATCCCAGGAAACCGCAATGCGATTGCAGACTCTCTTTCTCGCCGGAGACTTCCCACAGGAGAATGGACCATCAAGAAATCTTCTGCGAATATCTCTTCAGCATTTGGGGAACCCCAATGTTCGACCTATTTGCCACGAGGCACAATGCCAGACTTCCCCACTTCATCAGTCCAGTCCCAGATGAGCATGGCAGTAAACACACTGACCTTCCCTTGGACGAACCTCTATGCGTACCTATTTCCTCCATTCAAGCTGATCCCTGAAGTCCTAGAAAAGATAACTCTGTCTCAAGGCCGATTCCTACTGATCGCTCCAAACTGGCCATCAGCAGCGTGGTTCCCTCAGCTTCTGAGTCTCATAGTCGATACTCCAAGAAGTCTGCTTCAAAACACCAGCACACTAAACCTTCACGGTTGGCTACTATCATCAAACTCATCAAAAAGGTAGGAATTCATGAAGAATAAGCAATTCGCATTGCCAGTAAAGCCATCAAGGGCTCAACCAACAGAATCTACAACAGCCACTGGTCAAAATGGTTTCATTGGTGTGACAGAGTGAAAGTCAATCCAATAAATCCCCCTCTACCTCCCTCTCCTGAGATTCCTCAACGACCTCTTCAAGGAAGAATTAAAGGGATCAACAATTCTCATTTGCCGCTCGGCATTAAACTCAGTCTTCAAAGCTGGAGATAATACCAGCCTCCTTGACGACTACCGCATCTCTTCCCTTACCAAATCATTAGAAATGGAACGACCTGCAACCCACCGCATTTTCCCTGATTGGGACCTATCCATCATCCTTCAATCATTAGTAAAACAGCCTCATGAACCAATTCAAAACTGCCCCATGAACATCTTCAAATGGAAGACAGTGTTCCTAGTTACCCTTGCAGCAAATCTTCGATGCAGCGAAATTCAAGCCTCATCAGAGGACCCAGCCCACTGCATCTTCGCACCAGAAAACTCGTCCGTATCCCTAATACCTAGAACTGAATTACGGGCTAAAACCCGAAAACCCTGTGAACCAACAAAATCCATTGTTATCTCAGAGCTATCAACAATCACAGGTGATGAACCTGAACGTCTCTTATGTACATCGCCAGGACCGATGACAACGACCTTCGCAGAGGTAGAAATCAACTTTTTCTTCCCTTTAACAGAGGCTTCGGCGAAACCTCAGCAAGCCCCATCGCACAATGGATAGGAGAAAAACCGTCCAGAGTCTCTTGCCTAGGAAAACGTACATAACCAAACCCGCCCTACCTTCCCTCTTGAGTCACCACCTGATGAAATCGAGAGGAAAAATGATGACTAGCCTTTCGCGCGAAAGCGCTTTTATACAGGAGGACTGGTGGCTACAAAGAACCGAAAAACCACCAGGGAATCGCAGCATTGCGAGGAATGAATGCAAAAACAGGTTATGCGTGTTTTCCTAGACAAAAGAAACAATTTTCAGCCGGCCCGAGGTGAGGGGCCGACAAAATACCGTTTACTGGTATTTTTTCTGTTTCTTTCAGTGTTTTTAGTTTACGTTATTAGAATAAACAATGTAAGGAAAATTTCGTCTGAAATGGAACTAAAACGGTAAAGGAAACACAAAGCATACCTGCAAAATTCAACTGCAAATTTGACGTTAAACTGTAAAGTTTCTCATATAAAGTCCCATGTGGTGGTCAGGTATGCGTTTCCTGCTATGCTTTAGGTTGAATATTTTTTTTCGGTTTGATAACATGACAGCGTATTCGACGCAGAGATCATTATTGGCTGTCATCAATTACCTATCTACAAAATTCGTATTAAGATAGCCTAGTCAAAAACTACACAAGAAAATTATGTCCTTAAAGATCTGTAAAGATATACCAAGAACAAAAAACAAAAACAAAAAAAAAAACCCTGCTACAACCGCACACACACACATTCTATCCGAATAGGCTAGAATTATATATACAAAGTTGGATTTACAAAATTGCCTTATTTAAGTCATTACGCTTACCACTGGGTAGTAAAGGTCTAATGCTTACCAGCCTCTTACTGACAAAATTTGACACGTAGATTCTCACTGCCAAAGCTTATCCTTGTTCCTTCTAGGCTTTAACTTTTAGACTCTTTTACTCTTAAAATTTAACGATCCGTTTTTGTTTATTAAAAGACAATTGTATGGGCCACCACAGAGAAAATTAGTTGAAAATATAGATGTAGTAGTATTCACAAAGAATGTCGATTTCAAAGAAGTATTTACAATGTAAAATTTCTGTTAAAAAAATATAAATGCAATATTAACACACAAAAATGTCGTGTTAAGTGAATTTATTTACAAAGTTAAATGTCTGTTATACAATTGTTGACACGTCAGTTACGAAGATTTTGGGGGGTTCTGGGCGTAGGAGAGGAACAAGCTCACCTTGGCCTGAATAAATACGGATACAAACCTTTTTACGTTGTCTTTTAGACTTAAATGTCAGACTGCCTGAGTGGGGAATCGAACCCACGACCTTTGAAACCAAATGCCGAGGTCCTGCCGCTCACCCATACTGACACGATATACTTTTGCGTATCATTTTGTAATGCTGTGTAGGTAGTTGAATTCGAAGTCCTCCAGGCGTTGGGCTTTCCACTTAGTCAGTGGCGTGTACAGACTACGGTGGGTCCCTGGCACAGTACTACAGGCAAGCCCTTGCGCGGGTGACATTGATTATAGTGCAGCCCAGGGCGGGGGTAGGGGGAGGATCTAGGGCCCCCCCAGAAGTTGAGAAAATTTTTGAAAATCTGCATTAAAATTGGGCAAAATGCTTAACTTTGGATTCAACATATTCAGCAATGGTTTTAAGACAATTTAGTGCATTTCATTCACTGGTGGCAACTTTGAATGTATTACGAGCCAGACATTTTCGAGGTGGTAGAAAAATGATCAACCTGGGTGTCGGACCGTGTAGTGGTGGCGAGGAGGGGGGGGGGGCAGAAATGAGGAGGGGGCAGAGCATTTTTTAATAAACTAACTGGTGGGCACAAGTGTGTGGCTCTTAACACATTCAAAAACACCAAATAAAAAATGTCAGATCCCTCGCCTTCCCAGAGTTTACAAACACAAGTGTTTACTGAGGAATTTAACAGACAATTTTGGGCAGCTTTTCTTGCTCCTAGTAGTTGTAGTTGGCAGGCTATAGTTAGATTTCTTGGTCTCCTACTCGTAAGTCACTGTCAGACTCCTAGGGCTAGGTGCTGTCTGCGCACAGACAAATTTGAAATTGGCAAGTTTAGTTGCATTGATAGGTGGGTCGGGGCCTGCCAGTCTGATTGTATGGTGTACACTCCACTGCATTTAGTAGTCGTATAATAACCTGTTCTTGAAAATAGGTACTTGCTGTCTAAGATGTCTAATGTTTTCAGGTATGTAGGCCTACTCAGTGTTGCCTAAATTCTCTTTCACGCCCTCTGCTTACAGGTTGACTGGACTTTCAAAAACGTTTGTTCACGTGTGCTTGTAAAGGCTGTCCACACCACCTTGAATTTTTTTTCAAGCAATTAAGCTAAGTCCGCTCACCAGTCTTCCACCACGACCACTATATGGACAGTACAAGATTTCGGCTTCAAACTGGCACTGTGGTCGACCAGTGTAAATTAGTTAGAAATCCTTCATCGGGCACTTTGGCACTGTAATCCTATAAAACCACTTATTACGTAGTTTTGCTCGCGCGAGAAATTGAAATGCCCAATTTCAGTTTTACAACGCAACGAAAAACCAACAATCATGGACTGCATTACATATGCTAATATATAAAATATACTACAGACTTCGTTTGGTGATCGCGACCTGTTTTCCAATAAAGAATTTTCTAAAAACTGCACAAAAATAGATTTGTTTGTAACATTGGGTATTCACCGTTTGCAACCCTGGTACAGTTTGGTCGTTCATCTGTATCTCCATGTTTGACCGAATTGAGTTTATCAATCAAATTTTTGCTTCGCTCACTCAATCAGCAACCCCGGGCACGAAGCAGCCCCGACTCCTATTCCGGACTTGGACTTCAGGCACTAACATTTAAATATTTCTATAGAAAGTAAATAAATCCGCTATTGTAGAACAAAGTTGAAACCTTTAGCCCAGCGGTTTTTGCATTTTTCTTTTATGGGAGAGGCTGAATGTAAAAAAAAAGGGTTAAAGGGTTTAACGAGCGTTAACCACTCCTGGTCATCTGCCCGAAGCCCTAAGGCACTAAGGCCCTGAGGCTGAAAGTAAATCGCCGGTATAACAATACCTCATTATTTATTTATTTATTTATCTAGACACACGCTAGTGTATCGCGCCAAGTTAGCCAACAAACATCACAATAAACATCACATCAATTCAATTGTCGAGGTTGTAAACCATTGTGGCGCGACGCCATTGCATCAGTGTCTTATATCTTGAAGCATAGTTGGGCACATTTCAGGTACTTGGGGAAAAATAATAATGCGGTACAAAACATTAAATTGTGTTGAAATCGAGAGCAATGACCCACCTGACAAAAATTAACTTGTGTAGGAATGCCAGCTAAGCTGCTCTCAATGGAAAATCTAACCCTCAATAACGTTGTGAATGTGTTACTATAGCTAGCTAATTCGCTCATCCCCATGTTAAATCCCATAGGGTGATTATTCATCGATACCGAGATAACGGGAAGGCTCCCAGCTATGAAATTGCACGAAAGGGTGTAGTACAATACGAACTGCGTATCTTTTATGGTTTGGAGCCTGGGGGAGTAACGGGGATGGCGTGGGAGGGCGCGTAAGTACGAAAATATTGTTATAACCATTGTTAGTATTGTCGGCATCGTCTCTCATTGGACGGCCAAAGTTCGGACAATGAGAACGTGTATACTGACGCGCATGCCTAGACACACACTAGTGTATCACGATAAATCTAAAGAACGTTGCAAGGAAATTGTATTCATGTCCAATTCACGAAAAATAAACCAATTATAAAAACAAAGCCAAAAACTGGTAAAGAGGTCACCAAGTTGAAAGTGGTTCGGCCCTTCAAAGGACACCAAAACTAACTAAATAAAACAAAACACAACAAAATTAAAACCAAACCAAAAACCTAAAAAGATGTGACTAAGTTTAGAATGGTTCGGCCTATAGGCAAAAGGTAGTAGCAAATTGTTGAAAACCAATTTCTTGTTGAAGTGGCACTTTATAGTACATATCTGCACGGTAGTGGAATTGAGTCAATAGACAATTTAAAAAAGTCAAAAAGCAAAACTGGTAAAAGGGGCCGCCAAGTTCCGAATGGTTCGGTCCTTCAAAGGAGTGATATCAACACACCAAAACATTCGCCAACTTTATCGCACCGAATAGTACTTTGGACGTTAAATGAAAGCTTGAACATTGCTACCGAAAGTAGCAATGTTCTAGTTTTCATTTAACCTTCGAACTATTAAGCGGTGCGATTAACTTGGCGAATGTTTTGGTGTGTTGATATCACTCCTTTGAAGGGCCGAACCTTTCGGAACTTGGCGGCTCCTTTTACCAGTTTTGGTTTTTGATATTATTTACACTACTAGAGCCTACCGACCTTACGTCACACGCTCAATCTAATACTAGACCTAAAACAACTAATTCTACACTTACAGAGGTCTTATTGTTGTGGATCGCTGTGCAAGATAACAATGATAAGCCTCGTGCCCCGCGGTCATTGTTACTGTCCACTTTGAAACAATTCAGCTTAGCTCTGAAAGCCCGCATCTAGAAAAAAAATCCATTCTATTGTTTCTAGCTACCAATTTCGAGGCCAAACGATCCTACTTTGCTTTAAAACTATACGCCTTTAGCTGAAACACGGTTTATTTTATTTTAACCATCAACAATCAACGGTTTAGACGAAAGTATGAAATCCATACCACGTGCACCAACAATAGTTCAGCACCGTAGCAAAGATTATAACACGTTCACCAAGAATGAAAAGCGATTAAAGCGATTGTTACTTAACTCAACGGCTAACGTCCTCAAAAAATCTTACATTATAAACCAAAGTCTCATAGCAGAAGTGAAGCAACCGCAACGACCCCCGGAAGGGGACCAATGAAAACGAGCGAGTGTGTCAACTCTTTGGCTTGAAGGTGAAACTGGAACGTTGTTGCCCTGAAAAGAAGTTGAAATTTATGAGGCGCCGTTTGGGACTTAATGCGCAGTCCATTCGTAAAGATATTTTTCAAACTCTAAATATATTTTTCCATTCCATCAATATATTTCTCAAACTGTAAATATATTTTATCAAACCGTACCTATAAATTAGATCCGTAAGTATTTTTTTTTACCGTACATTTAATTTTTCATCCGTAAATATATTTTTAAAACTATAAATATAAAATGCCAGTCCAACCTTGCTTACTTATAATTTCGGCCATAAATATATTTTTCATACCGTAAACATATTTTTGAAACTGTAAATATAAATTTCAAAACCAACCGTACATATAATTTTTATCCTTAAATATATTTTTTTGTTCCGTGCGGAACCAGTTTACCCCTACACCGGAAAGCTACCTCCACTTGGCGGCTTTAGCCAGCTTTGACCAGAGACGTCCAATCCAATGGTCTAATCAGGGTAACGTTATAATGGGCGCGGTGGACTTATTGAGTTAGTAAATTATACAGTACGTACGATTGGACGCTTCAAGTGCTTGCGGTGGATGATTTGGACGCTGCAGTGGCAGCGATCCTAGAGTCCCGGCAGTAAAAATAGTTACTGACTAACTGACTTACTGTACTAACTAAGCGCAACCAAGATCCATTTTTCAAATGCTCTAGTCCCGGTGCCAAGTCCCAGCTGCAATTCTCATTAGTAAGTCTTACCTATTTTACTTCCGGGACTCTAATATTTAGAACTTGGGTACCGGCACCGGGACTAGAGCATTTCAAGAATGGGTTCCAGCCGCAATTCTCATTAGTAAGTCTTGGTTAGTTTCTACTGTACAGACTCCAATATTTGGGACTTGGGTCCCGGCACCAGGAGTTGAGTTTTTACAATGGAACCCGGTTGCACTTTTAATAACCCGTCCGTGATCGTCGTTATTAAAGTTTACTCGCTCAATGATGGTCTGGTGCGAAACAGGTTCCGCACTGAACAAAAAAATATATTTAAGTATAAAAATTAGATGTACAGTTGGTTTGGAAATTTATATTTACAGTTTGAAAAATATTTTTATGGATGAAATTATAATTGGTCTGGCAATTTATTTATATGTACGGTTTGAAAAATATATTTACGAATGAAAAATTATATTTACGGTTAAAAATATACTTACGGATGAAAAATTAAATGTATGGTAAAAAATATATTTACGGATGAAACTTATACGTGCGGTTTGGTCAAATATAGTTACAGTTTAAGAAATATATTTACGGATTGGAAAAATATAGTTCCAGTTTGAGAAATATATTTACGAATGGACCTTGCATTAAGTCCCAAACGGCGCCTCATAGAAATTGGCACATTGTTGCCTCGACTAACAATTTGCTCTGCGCGGTCACCCCAAAGGCATGTCTTAAATGGCGTCATGTACGAAGGACAGTTATTTATCGCACGCTAATGGGAGTGGGGAGGGGCCTGAACGGGGAATGCCCGTTGGTGGGGCTGTGCTTATGTTAAAGCCACTATTTGATTACGATATTGCTTTGCGGAGGGAGAGGATTGACGGAAAGGGGGAGTGTTACACAAAGAAAAATTGACTGTTGCAGTGAACGATCAGGCAGCACCACGCAAATACTGGGAAACAACCACGGGTCAAACAAATCCCCGGGCGAAAGGGGAACAATGAAAAAAGTTGAAACTGGTACATTGTTGCCTCGACTAACAATTTGCTCTGCGCGGTCATCTCAGCGGCAAGTGTTAAATGACGTCACGCACGAAAGAAACTTATTTTTTACATGGTACAGATCGCTCAAGCCAAAGCGATAATACTGGGAGTGAGGAGGAGGGCCTGGACGATAAATGCCCGTGTGTGGGGCAGTACGTCTGTTAGCCCTGCTCTTTACAAAAAAAAAAAAAGAGATGGTGGAGGTGGGGATAAGGGAGCAATGCGTCTGTTACCATTAAACGACGTCATGCACAGTTATTTTTCACACAGTATGGATGCACAGTGGCGTTGATTTAAATACATACCATAGCAATTTTGTTGCGCCAAATATCGCTAACGGGGGTAAGGAAGGGGAGAGGAAGGAGCAGTATTTAATTCAGTTACGTGTAGCAAAGGTAAGGTAGGGAAGTAGATGGACGGGCAGCTGTATAGGAAGGGAACGGAGAAGGGAGGGAGAAGATGGGAGAAAAAAGGTAGGAGAGATCAGAGGGAGCGGATGGAGGAAAGGGAGAGTAACACAGGAAGAAAAACTGCCCATCAGAGTGTACGTTTAGGCAACAGTGAGCGAAAACTGGGAAACAACCACGGGCGAAACAAACCCCGGGCGAAGCCGGGTAGGACTGTTAGTAAATAAATAAAACTCAACGATCTTATTATGTAGATGGAAGCTAAAACATTGAGCAATGCTGGAATTCACACAAATACCGCACTTTTAAACTCATCTAAAGCCTAAGGGCTCGGTCATTATTTATGTCCCGGGGAGGCGGTGGGGGGGAGGGGGGTGAAGTAGGGCAAAGGATATGAAAATGCGACCACCATACTTCACTGTAAAAAAAGTGTAAAGTTACACCAAGATATGAACAAGGCTTAGGGCTGTTGAAACGCTATCTGA
>JAHWFP010112508.1:46041-61125 GCA_023313725.1 Lithobius niger
GGGGGGGGGGGGTAACCAGAAGTCAGTGTCGGGTAAATGGACCTTAGTTGGTGGGGCGAACTTCAAATAGGCAAAAACAGCATTTTCGTGAAGATTCTAAAGATTCTGCTGGCACCCCCTCCCCAACTATAAACTCTTAGAACTGCCCCTGCTTGTATATGTGGGTGTGACGTGCTTTGTTGACATGTAGGTGTAAAACCAAATTGTTCCCGCCATGGCTACGTGAATGACTGTGTGTCATATATTAAATAATGTTTTCAGTTCAATAGTAAGTCGCAGGGGTACCTACACACACCTGGGGGGGGGGGGGGTGTTACAGTGAGGAGAAACTCCTCCACTCCAATACAGGAGAATTTTTTTTTAGGTCGCTTCATCATATTTCATTTTATTTTATTGAAATAATTGAATGAAAAGTGATAAAATAGAATAAATTGAAATCAAACGATGGATGTTTATTGGAAAACATTCCCCCACCGCTGAAATTTACAAACCACAAAGGCTCCCGGAACCAGATATAATAACTGAACCCCTGTAAAACTGTCGAAGATCGTTTAATTTTTATTCAATAAAAAATACCGTTATTTTAAATTGAATTTTTTTTTGCTATGGTGGAATTTAGTTTTTTATGGGGGTAACTCCTCCGCTTTTCCGGGGGGGGGGGGAATGGGCACCCCTGGTGGACAATATTACCATACGATACGACGATTAAATTGGTAATAATAATAAAATTAGTTATACAGCACTTTTAAAATGTAGCCTAGTAAAAAACCTACATGCAGCTTGTTAAAGTATTACAAATTTGAGAACTTAATTTAAAAAAATTGAAGATGGGAGGGGGTGGGGATTGCTGACCACTGGGCTGTTGAACTCGTTTTGCGCTCTGCTTGGCTGTCTTTAGATTTAAAAAAAAAATGTCGATTGCAATAATGGAGCTTTAACTAAACGATTTCAGATTGTGTTCAATTAGCAAGAGGCTTCCCGACGGTGGATATGTGAAGTGTGTTTGTGATAACACAGGGTATTAACACAGGGTACAGAGTGTGAAAATCGGGAAAATCTGGTAGTCATAGCACGATTTAAATTGGACAGTGGTGCAGTGTTGAGGGGGGGGGGGGTTGCAAGGCGGTTAGGGACCCCCCCCCCTTTTCAAAACCAAAGCGATCCAAAACGGACAAAAATTAACTTGTTTTTTTCTTGTATTAAATGTTCTTAGAAGCAGCGCAATCATACAATAATTGTGTCATAGTGGTAAATAATTCGTAATAAATATCTGAAAAAAGTACCTCCAGAAACCGGATACGGCAGTGATGTATCCATACAATGCTTCTGGGGCTTCACCGTCCAAGGCCCTTAGCTGGTTTTGCTCGGTTTCCTCCGAACATTTTTCTTGGCTGCGTCATTGTTGTACATATTTGCGTACTAATGTTAAATGTTTCTATTTTTGTATACATGTGTGTATGGCTATTTCCAGATTACTAGATTGTAATGAAGTAATTAGATTTTAAAATTAAAACATAAGAATGAGAAAAATATGAAAAGTATCAAAGAAGTGAAATTACAAAGAAAAAAACAAAACAAAACAAAAAAAAAAGTGTGAAGCAGCATTCTACTTTAGTAAATAAAACAATGTGTATTTCTGGTACTGACTTAAAATGTGTTCAGTGTTAAAACCCCACTGTCATGATATTAAAGACCAGCTTGTACTGAAAAAAAAAAACCTAAGACCAGTAAAGCACTACTTCGTGGCGTTGAACTAAAGTGGGAATAAATACTAAAGAAAAAAAGTCGTCACCCATACCGAAGAGATCTGCTTGGCTGTCTATAGATTTTAAATAAAAATTTCAATTGAAATAGTGGACGGACCTTAACAGGGCTTTAACTAAACGATTTGAGATTAAGTAGAATTACCAAGAGGCATCCCGACGGTGGATACGCGAAGTGTGTGTTTGTGATTCATGAAAAGATGTGAAAATTAATATAGAAGAAAAAAAGCTTGCTTAAAGGTGCTTTATTCCCTGTTGGTTTTTGTGTGTGACTTAGTGTCACAACATTAGGTAAAACATATGTAAATCTTGCTAACACATTATTTTTTGTGTTTTTTCTTCGTGTGCAAGCGTTTTAGCTACATTCACTCAAACCTATGTAAATATTGCAAAAGATATTTTCACGTGGGATGCACGAAAATCCTAAGAGGGTAGGTCGTTTTAAGCAACTTAAAAATAATAATGAATTAATACAGTATATACATTAAACTATTATACAACAGTTACAATGTGACCCCACCCATTTGTGGGTTTTAGATATGGGAGGAGTCACATTTTGCACATAAAGGTGTGGTATTAGTATAACAACACAGCAGATTTGTGAAAAGCAATGCAATGACTTGTTTTCTTGATCTATTTGAATTTAAATGCTTCCATAGCGCAGCTAAATTTTGAAACTGACGTGTGCAATTTAAGGAAAATGTTCTTTTTTTCTTTATTTATAGCTTGGTGACCGGTTTGACGAGTGTTAGCTACATGCTTGGCATGGTTTTAAATATCTGTAAAGAAACACGTGTAAATGCACGTTACATTCAGTAAATGGTGGCAAATGTTAGTAAACTCTACAGAAAATTCTCATAAATTTTGAAAAATAAAATAAAATAAAATGAATGTACATGTAATGCCTTATTCAGAATGCATAGTCAATCTCGAACTTAGACTTGAAATGCTGCCATAAGTATTCAGTGTTGTTCACCACACAATTTCTTCCAAACCTATAGTCTGTTCCACATTATGTTTTCAGAAAACTGGCTACATGATGCCACGTTTTCTTTCACTAACGACTGCAAAAACATGTTAATATCCCACTCGTAGACTCTCACAGTAACTGTGGAGAGTCTACAAGTGTGATATCAACACGTTTTGTACTTATAGTGCAAGAAAACGTGAAGTCAGTCAGTCAGTTTCCTGCAGACATAATGTGGAACAGACTATACCCACAGGAATAAGGTTCTTATGGTGAATGATACTAAATACTATTAAGGAAAATTGGAAATAAGCCATCAGCGAAAATTATACACTAGAAATAACTAAATACTAGTTATGACGACATTTCAAGGCTAGTTCGAGTAGGAGGACACGTTCAGAATACAGGTCTTAGTCTGTGGTTGTAGCTTACATCTTATAGCCTAATTCATATAGCCTAATAATTATTATAATAATGATATTAATATTTTTTTAAAATTAAACAGGCCTATACTTTTAATCATTGAGATGCACAAAGGTCAGAGAACTTGTTTGTGCACAAGGTATAAAGAAAATGGTTTCACACTGAATCAATTTAAAAAAAAAAGGTAACTAAAATAAAATAAAATCTCGTATCTCGCAGATTACTTACAAGAACAGTATTTGCCACAAAGTCCATATCTAATAGCAATTGTTTAAAAAATAAGAATAAGCCTGTTCAGTAACACTATAAATTGCACAGAATATAAAAATGCACTACAACTTTAAACATAAGGTTAGAAATCACCCAAAAATACGCTCAAATTCAAAAATATAAAATTACACAAATTCAAATTTTTGAATTCGAGCGTATATTTTGGGTGATTTCTTGCTATCGAACATTCAAAGTTCACTATTTCGCAAAAATAAAGTTGTATATTATCGTTAGAGAATAAGTATACACAGACCTACATCAAGTAATGAATGGCTGAGCCTACCCTGATTTTTTTAAGATATTTATTTAATTTTAAACCTTTCAATAAATTTAGCGCAATAAATTTAATTAAAAAAAATGTAGTGTAATATTGTTAAATTCATTTGTTTGACATGACCTGAGTGTCAGTATGGCCATGGTTTTCCAGTCAGCAGTAAAGAGCAGTAAGCCGTTTGGTCACGTGTTCATTTGCTTGCTGAGATAGTCTGTAATTAAGTCCAAAAGGCAATGGCAATAGGTTAATATTGGAGTTTATTTATTAATTAAAAAAACTGTAATAAAAGTACAAACTATTCCAAACATAAAATTATTTAGCTCATCATCCTGAATACGGCTAATTGTTCTTAAGTAGCCTACACTAAATTAGGGTAGCCGTTTGACTACACTAGGTCATCTTTGTTTTAAATACAAGTAGGCCTACAAATTGGCACCCGCATTATTTTCATGGTTACTATGGAGATATATATTCCGCTTGCGCCGAACCATAGGTGACGGTCGCTAGACACGTAATGCAGTCATTGTGACATCCAATCCAAATGCAGTATCAATACGATAAGGCGAGCATATTCATTTTTTTTCACGGCAGCAGTGAAAAAGGGGGAGCATGGCTTCCTTTGAACGGTAGCAATGAAAGAAGGCGAGCGTGTTTATTCTTTGCACGGTAGCAGTGAAAAAGCGTAACCAGCCAACAATGTGTATGGTAATGTCGATTATTAGTAACAATCACTAACAAACGAAATATTACGACATGAGTTATTGCCAGCAAAATTCAGGGCAATAATATGCTGGGGTTCAACAAAACAACGCTAATTAGACAACAAACGGTGCAGGGTGACAACATGGCTTCCTTCTTACTTATTGTAGCTGTATCGTAACTTACTGACTCTATAACAACATTTCGGCGTTGCTAATGTTGATTGTCATTTCAAATTTAGATAATACACTTGTAATTTTTGACTGCCAAATTCTTATGGTTGACAATAATAATAAAATTCCCAATAATAATAACAATAATAATGTATGATTTACCACAGCAGTGGTGTGGAACTGGTAGGGTAAGAACATCTGTCGATTGGGACTTCAAAAACCTCTAAGCTTACTGGCTGATACCTATTATACTACTATACTATACTATACTATACTATACTATACTATACTATACTATACTATACTATACAAAACAACAAAAGAAAACAACTAAAGGGGATGCGATTGTTAGCTAGTGTGTGCAAAAATGGGATTGTAGATTATAAATGTGAAAATTTATAGAAATGAAATTCCTCTATAAAAAAAGGTACACATATAAGATAAGACGGTGTAACCGTATGTACGTTCACATTCCTATGAAAGTTGTTATATCCACTCAAAACCAAAACTGGTGGAAAAACCCGCTAAGTTTCCAAAAACGATCGGCCTTTGAAGGTAATGATATCATTCAACCAGGGAAAGGCTGCCAAGGTCAATCCTATTAGCCAAGTTAATCGCACCCAATAATACTTTAGACGTTAAATGAAAACTTGAAGATTGCTACATGGAGTAGCAGTCTTCAAGTTTTCATTTAACTTTCGAACTATTAGTCGGAGCGATTAACTTGGCTAATAGGATTGACCTTGGCGACCTTTCCCTGGTGGAATGATATCATTACCTTCAAAAGCCGATCGTTTTTGGAAACTTGGCGGCTTTTTCTACCAGTTTTGGTTTTGGGTGGATACTATACTACCAAAAACATCCTGGGCATATTGCATTTTGGGAAACAGTCATTTAATTTGTGGGCCGTGTGGTCTCTTTCTGGTCTCTTTAGAAACTTTTTGAGATAAAGGCTATGTTAAGCTGAGATCAGCTAGTTTTCGTATATTTTGTTTAACAGTTTTATTTATGGTTGCCCTACTCTTGAGGGTTAGTCGTTGATTACTACCGTTCTTACAATTTTTAAAAAACTTTTTCGTATTATGTCTTTTAGGCTACACGACGTGTACATTAGCTATTGTGGGCCAGTAGCTTTTTACAGTATTTTGCCTAAAAACTAATATAGTCCCATTTGTTTTACGATGATCAGTTTTGACCATGATTAGTTTCAGCCTCCCTAAACGTTTCAACAATTTCACAAAAATATCTTTTACTTTAATGCAGGTATATTTACTTCTAGACATTCCGACCTGTAGAAAAGTGGGATGTGTTGCATTTTTAATGCCCTCTCCTCCATCCACATTTTAGTCTTTTGCAGAGACTGTAATACACATTGGTAAGCGAAAAGGACTAAGTTTCGAGAAAAGCTGCTTAGCTGAATTTGTCTTGAAGCAGTGACGAAGGGAGGGGGAATGGGGCAACCATTCGTTTTGAAAGTTGTAATTGAACACAGATTTTTTTTTTATCGAAATATTGCGTAACTGACAAATTCTGTGAAAAGTGATGTTTTCCTGTAGTGAATGCCGACTTCGCTGCGTGAAACACTGTTTTGAGTAAGTCATTGAAAAAGTAGCCTACATGTAGTTATTTGAAACGTCCATTTTATTCCGAGATGGTAGCAGAAATATGAAGAACCCTTCGACACTACATCCTGCAGACTGAAGCATCAGCGTGTTATGTGAGTTCAGTTCCCCTGGGTGCCCCTTGGGGAAAAAAATGGTGCCCCCCCCCCCTTTCTCATGGGTTTTACTTTCGTGTTAGTAGTTTCTTTACTAATAAAGTATTGCGTAAAAAAACTTTCAGAAACGTCCCTCTTTTTTTTTAATTAATTTCTTTGAACCTTAAACCAGCCGAAGCAACTTAATGCTTGTATGGTTGAACCGGCTCAATTTTGAACATTACCAGACTTTTAGAGAAGAAGAAATATCTGGTAAAGGGAGGTGCCAACCCAGGGTTTCGATCCGGGAAACCTCCGATCATCGTAGGGGCCACAAGATTGTCTAGAATTGGCCAGAACAGTTCCCATAGCCGCTGAAGGAGCATGGTAGCCTCTTACGCTACGCTGGCCGGCAGTCTTGACGGGGACTTTACCAAGATCCCCTTTATCCCCTTTCCAGGGGTTCGACCAGAACCGCAAACCTCCAGCAACCAGGCTGAGCTCTCTCACAACTCAGCCACGATAACATGCGTATAAAAAAAAAGAAACACTAGTAAAAGAATTTAATGATGGGGGAAGGGGTGTCCCTCTCGCCCCTCCCCACCATTAGAATCCTTTTCTGGTGCTTCTTCTTTTTTTTTTTATATATGATCAAAGAGGAACAACGTTTCTTTAGGCAATACTTTAGTCTTCACTGAAACAATTTGTGTAAAACAAATATAGGTTACAGGTGAACATACCAACTTTAATTCAACTTGTGAAAATAGTCTCCACTTAGCAACTTCCGGTTTGGTTTTTCTTTACATATTTTTTATCATTTCTGTTTTAGTTTAAGAGTTGGACTGTATTCTTTCGTCTAGTTGCGGGGGGGGCCCCCCCCACAACAATACCAGTTTCCCTCCCCGAAAAATTCCTAGCCAGGACCCTGATGGAGAATGCACGTTATCCAGTACGAGGAAAATGCCTAGTTGAAAAAGCCAAGTTGTCAAAATGTCAACAATTGAGCAACTCATTTATCGAGTAAATTCACAATTTAAGACAATTCATTTTCTAGCACATTTGCGTTTGAGCAATAATTCTTAGTGTTCAAATTCATAAATGAAATTCACTTCAACCCAATTTGTGGCCATTGTCTACTGTTACTAAGATAATTCAACTAATTTCATTAGCACTTTATTAACTATTTTAAATTCATTCCACTTTCCATTTTTTCACTGCCAAATTATTTTTACGTATGGGCTTCAGATCGTTTCGATGCCAATTCCAGGCAATTCCGGTAATATCTGAATATTTCGACCAAATTCTGGCTTAGTTCCTGATGAATTCCGGCTAATTTTAGACAGTCGTCTTGCTTTAAACAAATTTGATGGAATTATTGATGAAATATACGATGTAATTGGGTAGAATTTTTTCCGGAGTTGGACTGAATTACTGTATCATGCGTACAATTTAGGTGAAATCAAATCAAGGCAACTCCAAATTCAAATCAAATTGATCAAGGTAACGTTATTTCAGTTCATAATAATAATAATACGAGACTATACCAGGATTTAATAAATACGAGATTGTCCATGTTGTAACTATTGTTACATAATGTTCCATCTCTCGTCACAAGGTCGTCTGGAAGAGAAGGTGGGTTTCGTTTCCCGGATCAAGGCCCGTTCAGTTAGATTAGAGAAGACGGTAAAAATATGATGATGATTCGAAAAACAAAGTTCATGACATTACACAGAAGAGTTCACGAAAAAAAACGCTTAATCTCACAAATCACAAATACATCAACCGTATCTGGCGAATTTTCCGAGTGTCCTTTAAAGGGTTTCGTCTTATTCCCATATTCGATAGTCTTCTTCATGCTGCTGTTGAAAGGTTTGAGCAGACGACGGAAACCCAACTGTTCAAACTTTTCAACAGCAGCATGAAGAAGACTATCGAGTGTGGGAATAAGATCAAATCCCTTAAAGGACTATCGAAAATTCGCCAGATACGGTTAATGCAGGCCTTGTGATTTGTGAGATGAGCGTTTTTTTGTGATTCTAAAGGCTGTCAACTTTGTGGCACGTGCGTGAACTGGAGTTGAGTCAGGAGGCAAAGCACGCTATTTCTACCCCAGTAGGCCTTGGCTTGAAGAAGGCATCTGCTTCATGCTCATGGAACAGTGCTGCACGCGGAGGTGCCACATGCCGACACTCCGCGGCATGAGTGGTATTTTTTCGCAATTATCTATTGTGTTAAAACCTATTCAGCATATTTGTCACGTGTGTTATCCCAAAAAATAGTTAGCTGACTAATAGCAGCCGATTAGGCTAGTTATTCTCACTTATGAGGGGTGGCCGAAGCATCTGTGGGTATTCACAGATGACGTCACTAGCATAGTATTATATGACGTGGACATTGTGGCAATATACACCACACATTCCACAACTGGCCGCACGGGGTTGCGACCCAGAACGAGAGATGGGACATGTAATATTATGATGGACACTCCATTGATCCCTTCGGGCTCCCCTTTATGTCACTTTTGTCTATATGGTAAGACTTCAGCTTTTGAATCCAAAAGTCGTTGGTGCAACTTCACACTCAATCAGTCGACATTTCTAAGTCCGAAATGCAACGGAAATAAGTTCGAATCTCTCTTCATTGTTGGGGTTTAAGACTGTGTTTTTTGACCCAGCATTAGGACGTATTTTCGCCACGACTGGCCTTCTCACAGCTAGAAGTCATCTGAAATTTCAACATGGCGGCGGTTTTAGCTTTGCCGGCT
The DNA here is from genome assembly GCA_023313725.1 of Lithobius niger. NCBI lineage: Eukaryota > Metazoa > Arthropoda > Chilopoda > Lithobiomorpha > Lithobiidae > Lithobius > Lithobius niger. The sequence goes on from JAHWFP010112508.1 coordinate 55,071, forward strand.
CGCAACGAAAAACAGTCAATTTGTGAGTTTGGAAGCGACTGGAAAAATCGTTTCGTCAAGAGGAATTCTCTATCTTATGGAGCAGTGACATTTGCCGCCATATTGGCACCAGTATGGGTTTTGGAGGTCATAACTACAAGGTGCACTATATAAAAATCAAGGGAAAAACAACGGAAGAGCGGATTTCTTAGACTTAAAATAACCTTGTTTTCTCCAACAACAAAAATTGCGCGTTTTAGGTCTAAGAAATCACTCTTCACAGCATCGGCTTCAGTATGACGCCCTTCTGTTTCTCTCTGCAGTGCCCCTTGCAGCTAACCCATTAAGGCTCCAGCATAGAGTTATATACAATAATGCTACGTCGTGTCACTGCTCTATTGTCACAGATCGTAAGCCTGCAATCATTTGCTCGAATGCCGAATTGAGCTAATCCAGGTAGCGTTGCTACCATGGCAACGATTAATTTTAGCTGCGAGAATGCAAAGGCGAGTCTTTTTTTTTTTTTTTTTTTTTTTGGCCAGCAGTAACTCTTTGAGTCACGGTGTCCAGATAAATGGACGGTTACAAGACAGGCAAAAAATTAAGTCCCTAAGCGTGCTGCGAGCTTTGTGAGGGATTCCCGAGGACCCCGAGTAAAGCGAGCAGCAACAGAGCTGCAGTAGTCGCCATCTTCCTCTCCCAACCAAGTGAATGTCGATTCGAATCCAACGAATGAATGAATACTTTTTTCCTTGGTTCAGCATAAGGATTGAGAATCCTGGAAAAACAGTGAGACCATGAAAATAAGAAAATTGCGAGTTTTTTTGCGAGAAACTAGTGTTTTTTCAAACGGCCCTAGTTTTTAAGTGTCCTGTAGGTATTTTAATAAATTGGTTACCTAAAAAATGTCTACCATTGACAGGTTCAAAGTACTTTCAGGCATGAATAACATCCCAGATGATTAATATGGGCAGCAGTTATCAGATTTTGGGATCAACGTAGCTGACAAAGTCGCGCACAGACTTGTTATTACTGATCAGAAATCATCCTTATTAATGTTGTATAAGTAGTTGACATCTAGTCCAAGGTAATCAGAATAAAATTAAACACGATTGAAATTACACAGGTTGCGCACGAATAAATTGGTATTCTCAGTTTCTTTTCAGTTGATTTGGGAACGTAAGCGCAAGTTATCAAAATCGTACAGCAGTGAACACACAAGGCATTACGCCCGTGGTAACTCATGCCTGTTGATGAGTGTAGGTGATCGTCTGGCCGACGATACGACGGAAGCCAGCACACATACATTAAATAGCATGCTGTAAATTGTGTGTCACTACACACAGGCCGAAATTTGATGTTGCGTGACGCGTTATGGGGCACAAGCGACGTCAAATTCGGCGCCACAACCAGGCTCATTACACTAGAGAAATTTTCACGCCATTGACGCACCGTAAACAGCTTATATTCAAATATCTAGGTGGTACTTCCATTTCTTCGACCCAAACATATCATATCAGTAAAATGTTCTCAGAATATTAAACCGTATGAACAGATTAACGAATCAGACAGTCTGCAGTAAAGACTGGCATTTTGAGAATGGAAGATTAACTAACTTAAGAAAGAAAGAACAGACAACTCCCGCGACTGGGACTCGAACACATGATTTCCCACATACTAGGTCGGGCACTTTACTCAGTGTGCTACCAGGGCAGACCAAGCATAGTAGCAAAATTTCTTAGTGGTGACACAAAGATCATAAACATATACAATCAAGGAAAACACCCACTTCTTGGCCTCCACACTAGAAAACGTGTAGATACACCAATTTAGGTCACCACTGACAAATGTTGAACAGCTACTATGTTCGGCAGTAGGGGCAAAAGTCTATTTTCGAGGGCCCCGAAAGGATATCCAAGATGGCTGCCCCCCCATATGGGTGCTGCCAATTTGTTTTCCATATGAGTGCCAGTATTTGTTTTCCAAGATAGTTGCACCATGTGGCTGCCGATACCTTGGATGACGTCACTTTTGGTCACGTGCCCAATGCCATCTTGGATAACGTCACTTCAGGTTACGTGACCCACCGCCATCTTGGATGTCATCACTTCCGGTCACGTGACCCAAGATGGTCGCCTCCACACGCTAGCTGCCATCTTGGATAACGTTACCGCGAGTCACGTGACCTTCTAGGAGGAAATGACTACGTTCAACCAGATAGAGATGGGTCATCAACCAACTTTTCGTCGACGAGCCTTTAAACCATCATATCTTCCAAACTGCTGATTTTAGAGTGAAATGGTTTGCCCTCCACCCCTCGGCCCCCTCTCCCAAATGGAAACTTTACCAACCCCTGTCACCCCATTTCATCATACATACATGCCCCCCCCCCCCCCCAATTTTTGGTTAATAACCCTACCCCCTTTCGAGCTAGAAAACATATAGATTTAGGCAGATAATACAGTCGTTTGTTTGGTAGAATTTACATAGATTTTGGTAGAAAGTGCACGGATGGTTGTTGGTTGTTCGGTAGAAAATACATGATATGGCAATCAATGTGCCAGCTGCTGCTGGACAAGGACAAGTTCGGGTCATGTAAACTGTACTAAATTTCAAGTTAGAAAAAACACATGGATTTTAGTAGAAAATACACAGTCGTTTGTTTGGGAGAATTTACATGGATTTTGCTAGAATTCTACCAAATTCTATGTAAATTCTACGAGGTTGAGAATTACTTCTTTTTTTTAAATGTTGGATCTCCTCATGACCACCCATTTTCTGACCTCGCCCCAGGCGCAGAACGTCACACCCTTCTCAGTCGAGATTCTACCAATGTCTTGCGAATTCTATGCAAGTTGCTCCCAAATTCTTAGTAGTACTTGTTCTCGTCGTAAAATGTGCAATAAATGAATGTGAATCGTTGGAAGTTCTCACCGTGTTCCTCATTCATGTTGTTCTTTTAAGATGACGTGGAAAAAACGACTTTTTTATATATAATTTTAACTACATGGTGTTAAATCCGTTCAACCAATCAAAATTCCAGTTCAGGTTAGGTTTTGGTGAACAGCCCTCTTTTCAGCTTCGCTTATAATTCCTCTCTCCTCTATCTAAACTAGAATTTCCATAATTTTCTCTTCTTGAGCATGTCCACCACACAACGATGATGCGCATGAGAGTCTTACCCTATCCGCCAACTCGTTCGGATTGGTGTAATCTTCTTCAACCAACCCTGATTCATCTGAGCCTGATTTATCCAACTCTGATTCATCCAACCTTGATTGGTTGCAATCTTCATCTTCACACTATGGTTCATCGGATACATCGGGTTCTTCTGGGAGACCCAAACTACTTTTCTCCTTCTTTGTGTCCTCCCAAATCAGCTTGATGATGAGCACATACTTGTAACCTTGTTGGATTTCGGTTTTTTAGTAGTGGGATCATTGTTGCAGTATATGGCATTGCACTCTTTCACAATCGAGGCGTATGAAGCCAAGACGTCAAGCTCATACGTTTTGTGCTGCAAAACCTTTTTGAGTTAGGCCCTACAGCCGATTCCGTCCTCGGTACTACTTTCCTCCCAACAAGACATCATTATCAAATATTTTCACATTTCTATCCCCAATCATGAGGTGTCCCGAGTCCATGTTGTACCGTAATCTAAACACAGCATCGTTATCTTTTGATATCTTTAAAAATTTGTGCAAATAATACTTTGGCATTACACCCAATGTGTGTGCCTTCAAAAGAGCCTCCAAAGACTGAAGCGAACCGTGAGGGGGAAGTTCGAGAGGAGTTGAAACTCTCATAGTCGATGTTGAAAGTGGTCCTGTAACAGGTCAAGGAATGTCTCCACAGACCACTGAAATGCTGCCGGAAAAGTTACGGTTAGAGTTTGGTTAGTTCCATCTAACGTATTTGGATAATATCGTCCTAAGAAGCAATGCCTGATCAACGCCGATCGCTGTCTGGCTTTCTTAACAGCATTGCAGCAATGGACAGTACTCTTCAGGTTACTATCGAAACAAACACCCAAATCCTTTACAAGATGGAGATGCCCCAAGGAAGTCCCAGAGATATAATAATCATTGAGTTTATTTGCTTAAGTGATATGAAAACCCTTACATTTAGTATCCGTTAATGGTAGTTGCCAATCAGTGAACCAGTCCGTAAGGGAGTTCAAAGCAGATGACTAAAGTAGATGTCAGCTTTATCAACAATTCCACGATAACAGCTTCAAATCATCAGCAAATTTAGGCATTTCTGCAGTGATTTACCACTTGGAAGTTGGAGATGTACAGTGAAAACAATAGTGGACCAATCACAGAACCCTGCAAGACACCACTAGATACTTTTTTTTCAGAAGTCACAGTTGAAAGGAAATCACGGATGCAAAGGAAAACATCTCCCCAATCGTACAAAGCTTTGGATGAGAGACGGAATCGAAAGCTTTGGCTTAATCAATCTGAATGACAGTCGGTACGCCTGCATCCAAATGGTGAGACCAGTCATCCTTACACTGCATCCAAATGGTGAGACCAGTCATCCTTACACTGGAGAAAATGTAATGTTGTGGATTTACCATCTGCAAAGCCAAATTGAGAAGTCTTTGTCTTCTGCTTACTATTGAGGCTATATCACAACAGAGAAGCATGATTTGCTTAGAAGATCCACAGGATTTTTTTTTCGCATGTAACAATTGAAGTACGACACGCATATGTTCTTTATGCATCGGGCAATAAGAAAGAAGCAGCAGGGTCCTACCACTACTCTGTTTTAATCAACACATGCCGACCAGTTCTCCCCGCCCATCCAATTCATATTCTTCCTGGGACTTTATTAATACTTGGCACACGGGACAGAATTCTCGAAACCTGAACGCTGCCGTACATAACAGGACGAAGAGCCAAATGGGCTTGATTTGTGATACATAAATACAGATGCAAACCTGTTTCTCTTGCCCTTTGGACTACTACTAATGCCTTTCATAAATGCAAGGGACATCAGTAGCATATAAGACGCACATGCACTTCCCGATCACCACTGGCGACTCGCTTATTGCCTGATGCTTATTCCATGAAATGAACTGAATGGAACTCAGTATGGTTAAACGGTATATAGGCCTTCGATTTTGTCTTAAGGTCGAGATTCAAATTCCCCCTTCAGAAGGCTTACATTAGGTCAAAAGGCAACGGCATATTTGTATATGTTTATCACTGTACATCTTCAATATTTAACACTGTTCTAAAAACGAACTATGATGTAGATAGGAAAGGAATTATTCGGATTAATGTCCTTTTCAGCTGTTAGGGTTATGTCGGTACAAAGCGGGACAATTCTGCTAGAAAATTCCTAGACTTACACCTTCAACACGTGAATCTCACTAGCCTTCAAAGACCTACTTGGATCTCGCTTATGCTTTCAGTTGCAGTCTTGGATCTCACTTGTACCTTCTACACTTGAATCTCACTTGCATACAAAGACCTACTTGGACCTCACTCTTACTTTCAATTGCAGTCTTGGATCTCACACCTTCACACGTGAATCTCACTTGCATTCAAAAACCTACTGCGATTTCACTCATACTTTCAATTGCAGTCTTCGATGTAACTTAAACCTTCAACAATTGAATCTGACTTACAGCCAAAGACCTAGTTCGATATTACGCATGCTTTTATTAATTTGCAGTCTTGGATCTCACTTGCACCTTCAATACTTGAATCTCACTTGCATATAAAGACCTACTTGGATCTCCCTCATGCTGTCTTGCATCTCACTTACACCTTTAACACTTGAATCTCACTTGCGTTCAAAGACCTACTTGGATCTTGCTTAATATGCTTTAAATTGCAGTTTTGGATCTCACTTGTACTTTCCAAGCTTGAATCGCACTTGCGTTCAAAATCCTACTTGGATCTCACTCATACTTTCAGTTGCTTGCAGTCTTCGATGTTACTTAAGCCTTCAACGATTGAATCCGACTTGCAGCCAAAGACCTACTTGGATCTCACTCATGCTTTCAATTTGCAGTTTTGGATCTCGCTTAAGCCTTCAACAATTGAATCTCACTTGCGTTCAA